>JASAND010021220.1:0-91352 GCA_030248195.1 Trissonchulus latispiculum | reverse complement strand
GGCTATCCATGCAGGATTGTAATTGCAATACGTAACTGCTGGAAACTTTGGAGTATACATGATCTGAAAGAATATGAATCTGCTTAGAGGAGTCTGATTACAGCAGCTAACGGTTCAAATTAAATATCATTAAATTTAATCTACGTTTTCATTATTCACACTTATTTTGATTAACTCACACATTTTAAAAGTATATTAATTTTGGAATTTGCTTCAGCTTCGCCTTTGGAAGGTTCAGCCCAGTACTTCTGAGTAGCATAGGAAGGAGAGCTCCAGACCCTCCCGCATGCGCATACATCCTCCTTCCGGATCTTTTCAGGATACCTCCCCAAACCCAGATTCCGCAAAACTTGACCAAATGAGTTGAAATTCGGTATGCCTATGTTTTCGACTACTCTGAGTTCAAATATAGCAAAATTTTTCGATTTCGCGAAATTCGATTTTTTTGGACTCGTAAGGAAGGACCAAGAGCGAGCGAAAATTTTTGTCTTCGATTTTGTTGAAAAGATGTATTCAGGGGTTTTCGAGGTCGCAGAACACGAATCTGAAGTTCGTTTTTTCGATTGAGCTGTTTGTTACCTCAGCATAAGCTTCATCCTCCCTCCTTCTCACGCTCGCCGTGTGCTAGCAAAGTAATGACATCGTTTATTGTTATTTGACACTTACGTTGCAAAGTTTCAATACAGTACATGCTTTAACTTATCGAAAACTTGGTAAATTTAGAAATTCACACAAGTTTCGGTTGCAATTGCAAATTTTAAAAATTCACATAAATTTCGGTTGCAATTACAATTACGGTCAAAAATGTCAATTACACAAATGCAGAATCATACCATCAGTTTACGAAACAAAAACATGCTAAATTATCAAAGCAAATCATATATACAATACAGTCATGCAATTAATAGTATGAATCAACTGTCTTTGAGGGACAGAGATAATTGCTCCTTCAGTTCATGCCAGGTTGCCAGTCTGGATCGAGACTGTCGTCAGTATCCGCCGAATGATAGGCTTCATCATCTTCATCCAACCCATCACTTTCGTCACCACCGCTCTCCGACTCTGGGGACGGTGGGAACCAGAGATCATTGTGCTCCAGCACTGGTGTAGGTGGGAGCGGAATATATTCGTTTGATCTGTCCTAGAAGCAGAAAACAACAGCAATTATAGTTACTGTTAACACAGTGTCTACTAAAGCCAATTTTCACACTTTAAAATTCTAGAATTAAGAAAGCAACATATTTAGATTTCCGTTTTGTTTAACAAAACTCCTCCTTAAATTGATGAGTGCTCTCAACTTGTTTGTCTTCAAAGTTAAGGTTTCTTCATGTGTCAAGGAAATTGTTAGACTAGGGAAACATGTTAAATGTGTCGAGACTACCTTCCGAATGATATATAAAATTATTCAACATGACTATGTTCAAGTTGTCGAAAGCAAATGTTTGCAAAATCTGAACTGATTAAGCTTTGAATGAAATTTGAGCAAAGTAACGAAAGCATAATCAAATTGAACGCAAAGGAGCTTTATCTAAGAAACTAATGTCCGCTAAACTATTTCAACTTTTATAAAAAGTAGAATGCAGTCATGCTTACAAATATATGTGTGCTTTGTTTAATTTTAGCGCTCGGTCTGATTTTAATAATCTAAACCTGAAACTCTTACAAATACATATAATTTATCATTTAATCATACAAAATTTCCAATAGATTCTAGAAATGCAGAATTACAAGATAGTAAAGATATTGCACAATACTCGACTTCTTGGTGCAACACCCAATTAAGTGAAAGCAATTTGAATCATAAATCGATGATTCTTTTCATGGGTCATCTCTTTTTGAGACTTAGTTATTTAATTTGCCTATTCTGACGCTACTTCCTTTGATTTGGATTACAGTAAGTTGAACCAAAATTCAATTCTGCAACCCATTTAATACCTTTTATTGTGAATGTTTAGTTTTGTATTAACTGATTAATATGTAACTATTAAATGCATAAATTTGAGCAAAACCAAAACTAGTCACAACTAGTTTAGAAATGCCTCTTTATCATGGTGATTGACTACTTTTCACAGTAAACTAAGCCCCATGTATAACGATATAACCAGAATCTGTGCTGCGAGATCATCATAAAATTCAAAACCACGTTAGTCTGTAGTATGTATTAATTTGTGCTGTTTCAGCATACGAATTCAGTTTCAGCTTTAATCATCATCGAACTAAAATAGTTTCAGTTTAAGTTTATGTGTCAGTTGACATAAGAAATTTTCAGTTTCTGTTTATAAGTTTCAGTCGGAGTTTCCATTTCAGTTTCAGATTTACCAAAATAATATAGCTTCCACCCTTCAAAGTTAATCGAAAACATGATTTGCTAAATTATTTAGCCTCTTCTCGAACCATGAAATCATAGTTTTCATGAAGCAGTGAAAGTGTTTTCAGCCCGAGTTTATTTAAACGGCTTTCTGTTTCAGCCTTCGGCTTAAAATGATTTTAGTTTCAGCTTCAGTTTTGGGCCTATTCCTTTAAAACAGTGTCAGTTTATATGACTGTAACGTCACTGACTATTGCTAGCCTACACTGTGTGGAATTTTTTAAATTAGTCAATATTGCATCAAACACTGTATTAGTTTGTAGCTGAGCTAACCTTAAGAAGCTCGATTAGAGTCAACAATTGACAAGGATCTAACAAGAATCATTTTTATGATAGCTTATCATCATAAATAAATAGCTTTGCTCTCCCTAACCTTAACAACTTGGCTGCTGTACTAAAAAATTTAGCCATGAAGTGAAGCAATAACAGCATAACGTGTTTTTGTTATTTTTGGTTACCAGTCAAACAAAGCCTTAAATATCAATTATGCGGATCAAATCCCATTGAAATAAGCTTTATTCTATCAGCAAAGGTATGATAGATATTCGTTTGATGTTAAAAATTTAGATTTGTGCTAGTTTTCTTTTAAGAATAATGCACAAGTTTAGTTAAAGTCGAAACGTGTTCTGAGAAGTCGGCAGTTTAAACACACTGCTTGTAGCAGAACATAATGATTGAACCTGCTTGTTGGACTTTCTGGTCATCGTCTCAATCTGTTAAGCTTGAGTTTAACTGTGTATAAGTTCGTAGCTAAAGGACGAAGTGCGCAAGGTGTATAGCAACTGAGCTTGTTTCTGTCAACGAAATTGAAGCTGGAAGGCTACAAATGAGAAGGAATTGAAACTATTTTATGTCAACTGAGCTTTAATTTGAGACTAGCTACTACTAGCTTAGCTTAAAAACGCAAGTCTTATTTCAAATGTTAGCTTTCCATAAAATCCAACTAGTATGTAGTTGCTCCTACTACTAATTCATTTAAAAGTTACTGAATGATGAATATAAACATACCTCTACTTCGTATACTACAGCACAATGTTCGTAGCTGGTAAAGGGCTTCCTACACCAAGAGCACCTGAGATCTCTGTGCAGCATTCGACGAACACACTCAAGACAATGTCGTGGGGCTTGCCTACAAAATTGAGTACAACCATTTAGTGTACATTCTGGTTGCCTCCATAGGCAAACAACACAGGTTGGTGAATCCTCCGGCATTGTTTGAGCCTGGTCCTCTAATGCAGCACACAGATCGTCAGACGGCTCTGGTGTGGGGTTATCAGTTAACTATCAAATAGTGACGGGGAAAACGGAGGGGTTTCGGAGGGTGACGGTAGCTCATCCAAGTTAACTGGCGGGGTTGGCGATACCAGGTCCAAAACTGGAGGCTCCACCTGCGGTGGTGGTGGTGGTGGTGGGGTCACCAAATCCACCACCACAGGTGGCTGGAAATGCTCAAGAATCTGCTGCTGCTGGTGCACAACTTGTGCTACCAGCGCCAGTAATATCACTTCATCTATACCACATGGAATGTCAATGGCATTAGACAAAGTCAGTAACATTAGTAGGACCAGCATCGTAAAATGAAGACGACTTAACTTGACTTAGTAGAATCGAAGGACTGACAAAATTTTGAATTAGATTCGATTGATTCCTTTTTATTTTCAAGACGAGATTACTTTGACAGAACTGAGGTTTTACTTTGGTTATTTAAGTTTGGAAAACTTTAAGTTGAGTTCGGATTGCCAAGCCCAAACTACGCCACGCAACAAGAAGCATCCGTAAAGTAATGTCTAATAATATAAGCTTATGTTATTTACTTTTAACAATTTTCTGTTTTAGCTAGCTCTTATAAAAGCTATTGATGAATTATCTAGCAAAGTATACCTGCCTCCTTTGATTTCTACAAGTATGCACTAAATAAAAAATAATTAGCAACTTCGAATGCAATAATTAAATCTGTTTTGAATCTTAGTTGAAACAAGTTGGAAACAGGAAACAAGTAGGTTCCAAATGGGCATTATTACTTTCTTGACCACAGTGAATAAAGCTCTTGAGCACACTTGAGTACGAGTGCGAGAAAACCACTACTCAGTTGCGTTGTTTCATAGGCATTTTAAGCTTCAGCTTCAGCTTCAGTTATTGGTTGGTGGTCCAAAATGATTTCAGTTTCAATTTCAGTCGGCAATGTAAAATAGTTTCCGTTTCAGTTTTAATTTCAGTGAGGATTTCTGTTTCAATGTCAGTTAATTCAAGAAACTGTTGTTTCTAGGCTTCAGAAATAATATAGAGCACGAATTTTTGATTATTTTTGCTTCCATTGAATAATATTAACGAAACAGCCGACTAAAGCCTTCTATTTTGAAGAAAACTGAAACAGGTTTCTGTCATAGTTTCAGATCTAGATGTTGCTCGAACTAGTTTCAGTTCAGTTTCAGTCGGCGGCCATTAATAATTTCAGTTTTGGTTTTCAGCTTCAGGTCACCTCTCAATATAGTTTCAGTTTGAGTTTCAGTTTCAGTGCTTGAAAGATCAAGTCTACGAGCAAGTCTACGGTGTGAGTGAAACTTAGTCTCTGCCGTCTGGTAAGTCAGAAGAAATGAGTAGTGCACTTTATTTGTGCCGAATACGCTATTTCAGACACTGCTGCATCAGTCAGTACTGTCACTGATTTCCAAAACCAAGCCACCAGAAAATGTTTTAAACTGCAAGAGCTTGACATTAGCTTCAATACAAACTGCAACGGCTATTTCACTGCAGCCACAATGTCAGTAGATTTGTGCTTGACTCAATGTTATCGACTGGGATATCCGCTTGCAGGTTCTCTTAGTCAACGTCACATTTATCGGAAAAAGTGAAGTAGTTTGAGGATTGGGTAGAAATCTTGAAAATTTGTGTATATTATTGTGTAGTACATCAAATCTTTGTGGGAGGACAAGTAATCTATTTAAAGTACACAACAGCACGGGCCGGCCATAATCGTATGGATAATAAATCAACCGAGCAATATAATTGATAGTTATATGGTTTAGTAGTTGAACATTACCATTGACAGACAAATTTATTATACTAGGAATAAGCTATGGTAATTGCTTCTGTATACTTCATGAACCTCCATGCCAGCACTGTCAAGAATCCTGCAAAAGTGTATGCAATCTGGATGCAACTCAGTCAAAGACAAATTGCAGCAATGGTGTTGTGTGTGTGACGACAACTGGTCGTCCGTTCTTTGGGAAATATCGCTACGGTAAATACAACAATAAATAAATAAATAAATCTGAGAAATGATAAGAGCGCTTTTCTGGTGTATTTACAATGTCGAATGGTGAGTTCGATTCACTAGAATGACAGTATCTAGGGATCACCTTGTCCGGAGCTCTAATCGTGTCTGAAAGTAGTGGTATTATGTTTGGGACTTTTTCCTAGAAATCGTTGATAAGACGACTGGAAATAAACTGGCAGTCTTAAAATGAGTAGTATAAAAATGGAGTTCTAGGACAGTGGAGCGTGTGCAGCTTGTGGAGCGGCCTACCTATCACTATACTATAGTAATTCACCAAATTGAAAGGAAATATGTGGCGCTTGCAGCACCTTACGCCACCAAAACACTTCCACAATTTAAATACTTATAACCAGTTTATATGACTCATCATAATCTACTTTCTTGCCTATAAATACAACTCCACATAGATAAGTTTTCAGTCATGGTTGCTGCATTTATTGCTGTTGCGTGCATTGGAGTTCAGAAGCTTGGACATATCCCTTTAGAGGAGAGTGTGTTGATTCAACTATCCAAGTTTCATCACCCGGATATGCATCATTTGTTTACCGGAGCTGCACATGATCTGAAGAAGCTAACATGCAATCAACCTTATCAACATCAATCAATCCAATCACACTACCTAAGGTTTTCTTGTACAATTTTGGGAGCACTGCAAACAAGAGTGAAAACTCTTTGAGGAGCCTTGCAAAACCTTCTGAAATTTGATGGTGCAACCAAGAACCAGTTAGTTTTACGGAAGTTGCATAAATAAGGCGATAGATCAAAGTGAAATTGTTTCATAATGGAACTGAATAATAATGCAATCTTGGGCAAGTCAAGACTAAAGTGGTGGTTCAAAACTTTGCTATCTCAAAGCATGCCAGTTTCTTTACCACCACGATGTGATTCCTGAATTTTGTAAGTTTGAACAGTCGCAAGTAGAGATGAGCACGGGCCGGATTTTTCGGCCCGGCCCGGCCCGGCCCGCTTCAAAATTTGCTCGGCCCGGCCCGCCAAAAATATTCCAAAATTTTACCAACAATATTATTTCAAAGGCTTCAATGCAAGATGGAGAGGCAAAATTATGCTAAGAAATGTTAAATTGTGCCATAAAATAACAAGAATCAGTAAATATGTAGCTAAGTTTAGTGATTTTATAGCATTTTCTAGAGTTGATCCGGCCCATTTCGGCCCGCTCCGGCCCGAAGCTAAAAAATTTCTCGGCCCGGCCCGGCTCGCTAACCAATTGAGGTAGGCCCGGCCCGTCCCGGCCCGCGGGCCGGGTCGGGCCGGGCCGACGGGCCGAAATGCTCATCTCTGGTCGCAAGTAAGGCTTGCCTATCGATGCTGAGTCTGGCATCAGACTGTTTTTGTCGAGGTGCCCAGCATTAACAGGTACTCTAAGAGACCTTTTATATGCTGCTCTTCGCGGTCCGCACAATAGCAGACAAGAGGCGGAGAAACGAAGGTAACGGACAGCAAACATATCCTTCAAGCAGATCTGACGTGCGGTTATTGAACCATTAGCTCAACGCTAAGGTGACCGCCGTCACACACAGGCCAACTCAGATCTTAACTTCAGATAACAGTTGCCCCCGCGTATCAATAGTGACTAAGATGGCTGAAGTCTGTGTACCCGCTCGGACGTTCTGGGGGCAAAATTGGGTGACTCAGATGAAAAAGAAGAAGTGATAAAGGATGGAGGGTGGGGATGGCCGAGCACACAGATAGGACAGTAAGAAAATCTTCCAACACTGTAGACTGTAAAAGTATATTATATTTCAGCCTTTAGTTTGGCGAATTGAGAACAGCGACAAGCACAGGGAGACCTTTTTCACCCCCCCCCCCATGCCAAATACTGTTCTCAATCCGACAAAATCAAATATAAGTATTGAATAATTTGTACACGTTAAGATTGTTAGATATTACTGCTCCAAATCGAAAATTGATTCTCAGTGTCAACTGACGTTATCTGTTTAGATTTAGATTGCACTTTACAGTGATACAGAAATAGACACAGAAGGATCTTTTCTCCCGCCATACCTATTTCTGTTTCCAGTGAAGCACAGACTTCCTTAATACCATTTTAAAGTAAATTTGCAGGAAATATTCAGAAAAGCATATCCTGTCCATCACAAATCATCGAGATCAAGTTTGTCAACTCTACAAAGTTAAAGAAAACTTAGTTTTGAACTTAGCTTGGTTGTCGGCTTAGATCGTTATGGGATTCCTCAACCTACCAAGCTGGTTATATGAAATAGGTCTCCGTTCCATCAGATCATGACATTCTATCGAACAACTTGACATCAGATTTGTATACGTGTTTTGAAGATATATATGTATTCAGTATGTAAAGCATGCTGGATGGCTCCTATTTCCTAGTTTCTATTAAACATCAGTGGCATAGTGTAAATGAGAAAGAAGAAGAAAGTCATATACCACCGAAGGTCCGACAAATTTATATAAATAAACCAGCTGACGTAAGCATGTAAGCATGCTGACCTAAGCGTGCAAGCATGCTGATGTGTAAGCATGTAAGTATGCTGACGGATAATTCCCTGCTATCAACAAACACGAACTAGCTTGATTCTTTTATTGAATAAGATAAATAAGATAAGCATACCATAAACAACCAGCATTACGACATAAATGTTATTCACTGTCTTGTTCTTCATTTTTGAATGAATGTAGCAGTTAATGTGCTTGGTGAGCTAAACAGTATTTCGCTCCATCTCTTAGCATGTGAACTGGACAGCAACGATTGCCTTCGTCATCATGCATTAGCATTGGAACCCCAAGGTGCTGACCTCAATTACCCCGATAACGCTTCCCTTGCTCATCAATCCAGATCGACTTAGATTCCACTGGGAAATACTCTTAGTTATAAACTTGTCAACATTAGCCGCCTTCAGGATGTTGGAAATAAGGTCCATTGCTTTATCCCATCGAAGTAGATGAGGACAGCAATCCCAGTCGAACCAAGACCGCCTTGTGACATAGCGTACAGTCTTCTGTTGATTAGATGTTAGCTTCTTTAGGTCATAGGGAGCTCGGATAAACAAATACGGCTGATGAGACTTGAACAGTCAATACAGTTCCTTCTAAAGAGATATCTCCAAGCTTTTGAACTCCAATACATGCAGCAGCAATAAATGCAGTAACCATGACCAAAAACTTACCTATGTGGAGTTGAGTTGAGTTGAGTACGAGAAACGGCAATAGGCAGTCAGGAGAAATTTTCCCAAAAACAGACGAAGTAGAGCTTGAAAGAAGTTGTAAAAAATGAAGCTAGTCCGAATTCCTAAATTTGACTGTTACAGTTGTTCGAGCAAAGAACTATCCAATTTCCTACTTCAGCTCAGCCTAACCAAAAACAAATTGCATTTGTAATGAATAAATAAAAGATAAACTAAATCAACAATAAAGTTATTCAGCAAATCCGGGACATTTTCACTCTAAACAATAAACCAACTAAGTCATGACAACTTTAGATGGTTAGAGAGCTACGAATTTACTGAGGGAACAGTGGTACATTTATTGGAGGTGTAGAATAATGATTCGTGCAAAACAAAAATATAAAAATAAAATAGTTGATAATTTTCCATTGACTAGTGTTCAGTCACATTGCGACCATCGTTATTGCATTTTCTTGAAACTGTAGTGCGTCTATCATTGCATTCCTCAGTTGTAACTGACAGAATCGTTCATTTCGATGCTTTGCAGAATCCAAGCCACCAAAAAGTTCGGAATCTTGTCCAGAACGATGGCTCCGAGGGGACCGAGCATGTTACAGGCTACTTCCAACCACTGATCATCAACCTGTAACTCGTGGATCAGACGTGAACTATGTTTGCAGTAGGCTTCACAAAAATGCAATACCACCAGCTTTCATTGATGGAAAACAGCTGCAAAATTTTGATATTATAAGGTTCAGCAACTCGTTCGTCCGGCTGTTGCCATATTTTACGCGAATTCTGATTTTGATTATTTGAATACTAAGGTCTGACCAAAAAATACAGGGAGCGAAATTGGTTTGTTTATAGTGAATTAGCGGTATATTTTTGGTGCAGCAATGTATATATTTTCTGAACCGTCATGGCATGAACTTTCTTTTGGTTGCTCAGATAAAGATAAGATAAGCTCAGATAAAACTTTATGATTATGCTATTTTTACTCATTTTTGCTGGATTCGCATTGCTGAAATTTTGGGTAAAAAAGTGGCATTTTTCGACAAAAATCTATTTTCAAATTTTGAAGAACCACATAGACCACATGGAAGCAGACACATAAGCAGTCTTGAAAATCCAATTGAAAATTTTTTCCATTGAGTGAGTCGCGAGTAATAGCCAGTCAAAGTTGGAAAAGCTGCAAAGGTCAAAGGATTTTGAAAATAAAAAAATTTGAATAACCATCGCAATTATTGACCAAATTAGATTACATTCGGGACACAATATGTTTGGGGCATAGGCTCATTTTTCACCAAACGGCTAGTTCGTTGCGTCTACTTATCTTTCAAAACTCAAAAAATCGGCATTTTTTCAAATTTCTTTTTCAACCAAAAGAAAATTCATGCCTTGACGGTTCAGAAAATTTTTATGAAATGTCAACGGGATAAATAGAAAGGCAGCCAAACAAAGGCGAAGCTTAAAGCTTAACAACACATGTAGCAAGGTAGTCACGCTTGCAGTCCTAGCGTCAATTTTAACTAAACTCGTACTTTTATTATTTAATATTATTTTCATCATATACAAACTTTTTACATTTCATTGCCTCCCCAGCATTGTCACTTCCACGTGGGGCCCATATCATCATTTGTAATTACTGTGTTGCACACACGGGCAGGCAAGATTTCTCTTTGAACCAGTATGCCTTCCCCTGTCATACACATACACCATATCATTCCCAGCCTACAAGTTCTTAGGTCGGGCTGAATTGGAGGCAAAAATGCCCTTCCTGGACAGCTGATCTTTAACGGCTAAGTTCTGGCGGCACCACGTGATTTGCACCCGCCGCCAACGCTACCTCTCTTGGCGTTTCCGGCAGATGGTCGTCCTAGCGGAGAGTACGTCCGAATGCACTGATCCGCTTGGCAGCTGTCAAAAGCTGCTTTTGCTGGTCGCCTGTCAAATCTGGAGTCTCAATCTCAGTAGAATCAAATGTGGATCCTGCATAAGGACGCGGGCCACATTTCTGAAGTTCAGAATGCTTCTGCGCTCTTCGGACAAATCTATCGCAGTTCCCACTATAGAATGCTGCTACAATGTTCGCAGTTCGCGATACTAAGGGCGAAACAAAACTGTTACTACAGACTCTTACGAAACCTGTAGGTAGATCCTGCAATATCCGGACCTCTGGTTCGAAAAGGACTTACCGGCCAGGGCCTCCCACAGTCAGCGTTACCAACGTTACCAACCGCTTCACCCGACCTCTGGGTTCCACCTTTAACACCCGAACCACCCTTTGAGACTCCGATGTTCCCATGTAGGATGTTGTCGACATCGGCAATAAGGCTTCTTCGTCTGACAGTTTGTTCCAGACGAAAGTGCCGGTGCCCAAGGCAGCAGCGGTCTCTAAGGACTACAAGGTCTCACTATGGCCTTGTTCCGCAGCATCTGTGGCGGGAAACGTTGTCGGCACGACGGGCCCACGTTGCCGCACGACGGGTCCCCCATGGACGGCCAGTTGACCTTCCATCAACGGTACCAGTTGTTTATGACCCCAGGCTCCCTGGAGGCAGACGGTCTCTGTTGTTTCCACAAGGCGCTCCTCCGATAGCAACTCTTCTGACACATTCTTTGGTAAGCAGCTGACATCTGCTCCCGTGTCCACCACACCACCACTATCGGCCCTGTTAACACCTTGCCACACCCTGCAAATCTATTTCCACATCCAACAGCACAGGGCGCCTGCTTCGTCCAGGTTGGCTGTCGTCATAAACTCTCAAAATCCGCTTGTCAGACCTAGTTTTCCTGGGCTCTGCTCAAGGTTTCGTGACATTTAAGAGCAATGCGACCAGGCTGGCCACATTAATAACAGCTTTTCGCCGACTCGCGAGAATTGCTTTGATTTCCGGACCAACGACCTTCTGAATTTCCGCTAAACACGTCTTTTCCGGGCTTACCTTGCAGGCCCCTATCCTTGATAGGCCCTTGATCTTTGCTGGCATCTTGGGACCCACCCTGCTCTCATGCCTGGCGAAAGGAGAGGCCTTTAGACACTGTTATTTCCTGAACTTGAGCCAAACTTTCGTGGCCTCTGTCCTAACCTGCAACCATGCCGTCTCTAAGTTTCGGGTACAGGCCACGCAACCACAAAGCTCTCGCCAGAAAACGATCACCCGCTACTCTAGTGTACGTTTTCCACCATCTTTGGAGATATGCAGCTTCCGTATCGCCACGGCGCTGTGATAGGTCTATGAGCTTTAGTGCCGCCGCCGTCGGACTCAAGCATGGCTGAATTAACGGTCGAAGGTTCACCACCCCATCGTCGAATGTCGCTCGCAACTCTGGGGCCAGGGCACGAAAACTGTCTCCAGCTGGCCCCTCCAGCACCGGTCTATAACATCAGAGGTTGCCCACTACGTCCAGAGTAGTCACGCACCTGGGCAACCCAGTCCTCAAACTCCAAACCGTCCCGGCTGTCGTTCCCATAGAGATGATCTGGGCAAGGGTAGGGTCACCGTATTGTGCGGTCCGACAGGTTGTTGGGGTTGGGGGATGTCTGGATGATCTGGGTGAACATGGCCATCATTTGATCTCGATTCTCTCTGCGACGGACGATATCTTCTAGGCATGGGCACGGGTCCAAAAATTTGGACCCGGGTACCCGGTACTACCCGAAGCCCTATGTCGGGTAATTGTGACACTATCCGGGTACCCGGGTACTCGGGTACCCGGGTACCCGAGCACTTTCGGGTACCCAAAAATTTTTTAACTCAATTTTCGGGGATGACCTTTCTAAAATTTTACTGATTTCAGGGTTCTTTATTCAAATTTAGCTTAAATTGAATAGATTTTCAGTCTTAAGCTATTTTAAAGCGTTTTAACGCTGAAAAGTGAAAATAGTAGTTTCTCATTAATTGTCAGGGTGTTGCAAGCTGATGCTGATACACACAACTTTGGATTTTAGTTTATAGTCCCGCTTAGTTCAGCAATTTTCCGAGTTTTGTATACCACCGTTGTGCTGTCCGTTTCCTCTAACCTCTAAATGTAAGCAAATTTTAGAAGGCTTTTGCATTATAAGTGTAAATGACATAACGAATTTGGTTAAATTCAGCTGCTTATATCTGTAAATTGGAACAGCACGAAATGGTAAAGGTAAAGGTAAAAGGTAAAGGTAAAGCAAGCGAGGTAAGGCTGCACTAAGTACTAAGTTTAGGTATGTAGTTCCGGAGCATAACATTAATTTCCTTGTGAAAACTCATAAAAACTTTGGATTAAAACTTTTGATTAGAAACCAAATTTTTGTGATCGTACAACGCCAGAAAAATTGATTGGATTTTTGTTTTAAGAAATAAATTGATTTCTCTATTAAAGTTAATTGCATTTTCAGTTTAGATTAATTTTATAATTTTATTTTACCTGAAAACAGTACTAACTAACAAATCTCTTTTCCTACTTTGCTTTTGGAGTAACTTACTAAACTTAGAACTGATAGGAGAAACTCCGTTAGAAGTTTTACTAAGCTTTTGATAGACATTTATTAAATATACTCATATTACTTGAAAGTATTTCATTTAATGTTGATACAGTCCCACAGTATCCGAATAGAGACTTGGTATCCATACTCCTCTTTGCAACTTGTATGAATTTTTTCTAAACTCATCAACTTTGGTATGCGCACACCTTGCTATTAAAGAGTGCACATACCACAGAATCACCCAAAGGCTCGTATGCTCGACATTAGATCAACAGAATAATCTGGGAGTCTTTTTAAGAGTTCAGCATTCACGAAACAGTTAAAGTTGACAAAAACTGAAACCTAATGAGAGATGGGCATTGTGAAGGAGGTTTTTCAACGTTGGAATTGACCATGTGGAATTTATTAAAAATCAGTAAACTTTCAACCCCACCTCAGTCACTATTGACACCATCTAATGGTAATTGGTGCTGTTGCTGACAGTTTAGAAAACAATGCAGAGCGGCGACAAGTTCCACCAATTTTATGTTTTAATTAATTTAGTTATTCAATTTATTTTCAGTTTTAACTAATTCCGCGACTAACACTGGTCCAACAGGAACTCTTTAAGGAAAAATAAAATCATTGGAGCAAAGGGAATTTAATAATTTAAAAGCAAAACTAAGAATAGAAAATTATAATATTTTATAATGTTTGAAGAATGTAGGGTCTACTTCCTCTTTCTTATATTACTTAGTTTTTCTTATATCATTATCTTTATCGTTTTTGTATTATCTTTATTAAATGTTATAAAACCTGAAAAAATTTTCAGCGGTTAAAAAATTTCTGAGCCAAAACTTTTCACTGTGTTTGGTCCAGTTATATCCGGTTTTTTCCGGTTTTAACTGGATATCGGTTACCGGAGGCGGCGAGGCAGGCCGCTGGGCTCGATTTCCTCGTCTAGATGCCATCGGGTTTCGGCACCAATGAGATGTCAACGGGATAAATAGAAAGGCAGCCAAACAAAGGCGAAGCTTAAAGCTTAACAACACATATAGCAATGTAGTCCTAGCGTCAATCTCAACTAAACTCGTACTTTTATTATTTAATATTCTTTTCTTCATATCCAACAATTTTGCATTTCATATGCATTACTGCACCCAAAAATGTACCGCTAATGCACTATAAACAAAACAATTTCGCTCCCTACATTTTTGGTCAGACTTTAGTTTTTATTTGAACATACGTTAATTTATTCAACTTATTTGAACTTAATCTTTTAATATTTACTAAGGAAAGAACCAGAAGCTAGAACAGATCATGGACAATTCACTTGTAACGTTTACACGAAAATAGGTAACCGGCCTGAATTTTCTCCTGTGAGCATTTGTTTTCCCTTGTCAAACAAGTCAAACATAATGTCGAGAATTGGTAATCCAGTATATGTGTTACGTACCGTATGAGATACTGTACCATATAATACGGTACGGCAATTTTCTACCGTATTAAACGGTACGTACTGTACAACTTTCAGTACTGTAGTCAGCGGTACGCCCCGTATAATATTATGCTGTTATTTTTTCTACCGTATTGGCAAACAACTTAATAATGCTGTTAAATAAAATTTTTTTGCTGTGTATATCTCACCAAATGAAACAAACTTCTCAGTTTTGGTAAAATACGTCTTAATTTTTAATTTACGTATTTCGAGTTCAACCATTCAACGATGATTTAAAAGCTTTGAATGTGCTTGTGACAACTGTGCAGAATACGGCTGTGTCAATTCACCTGTTCGATTTGGACTTGTGATAATAAGAAAAAACCTTTGTACCTGGATTTCTCGAAGTGTGGGTAAGCTAAACACACTCAGTACAGGCGTCAAAAGGGATATTTTTTCTAAATTGCTGGCTGCTTTTCCGAACTTTCTGAAATTCTGACAATGATCTGTTATTCGAATGACTGCAATTTGACTAAAACTGATATTTTCACGACGCGTCTTTTCAAAAACGTTTTACAGCCTAAATTATGTTATTGTAGCAAATTTGAACGAATTTCAACGTCAAATACGCTTTAAAGCCAAGACTACCTGAACCAGCACCTTAAGCTTGAGCTAGTATCAAACATAATACAAATACAAACACATCCTTCGAAATTCGAAACAGGCAATACCTTTCGAAACTCGGTCAGCAATATCCAGTGCAACTCTGTTTTCTGAGGATTTTCATTCAGCAGCAATAGGAGCATTGATAGATAGATATGATAAACACGACAAAAGATTTTATTTGACAGCAGTTGCGGTTGCGGTTTAAAATTCCAATGCGGTACAAAAATTAACCGTACAATATAATACTTGACGTACCGCTTAATACAATACGAAAATTGCGGTGCAGTCAAAATCTTATACGGTACGCAGCATTATGCATATTATTCCTAAATTTTAAGTAATGTGTTTACATGAAATTCGACTCACTTAATTACCTGCATCCCCCATACTGCAATCGTAAGTGATTTCAGAAAAATGCTATGGCCCCAGGAATTAACATATTACCACGGAAAGAGTGCGAATATACTCTTTGGTTATTCAAGTTTGGTCAACGCCACAGCACCAAGAAAATCAGACAGCTGGAAGTACAGCTGGTCAAATGATAGCAAATGCCTCCCAAGGTAAACCAGCGTTTTGTCCAATGAACTTATTCCTGAAATGGCTTCAGATACTGTCGTACTCCACATGAACAAAGGAACTAGCTGTTGTTGCAATTATTAACTAGCATTTGTTATGATTATTGTGCTCAGTATTTTATAACAGGTTTATGCCGTGGTTCTACACATTTCCTAGAACAAAATTTACGGATCAAGAAAAAGCGCACGGCTCATGTACTTGTGCAATATCGTTTGGTCCTTCGTCAGCGTTCGCCCACCAAACTTGCAACAAGTTCGGCACAGTTATTTGTCAAATCCAAGACCAATCCGCATCACTGTGCAGGCAATGTAAGAACAAACTCGTTGGGCCAATATTCAAACCTGCGATTATTACAGAGATGCTTAGCTTCTTGAATAAGTGCTTATCGGCATCCTGGGGCCGATGTTATCAACCATCTCAACCCGGGTTGAAACCCCTACCCGGGGTGAGATTGGGTTGAAACTTTGACCCCGGTGTTATCAAAACAGGGTTGAATTAACCCGGGTTGAAAAAATAGGGTTGGGTTTGAAATTTGGGTTGAGCTAGAACCGAATTAATGATGGAAAAGATAAGTCAACCCCAAAATATTTGATGACATTGGGTTGAGCACCGGGGTTTAGCCAACCTTAAAATTTTAAGGTTGAACCCAGGAATAAGGTCTAACCCAGGTTGAACTCAACCCCATTTTGATAACACTGGCCCCTGATGTCATAATCTTCTTTTACTTCTACTTGTTATTCGTTGTCTATTGTTATCTAAATTAAAGTAAGATTTAAAATTAAAGGTAAATTTCGTGATAAAACCAGTATAGACATATATCTAGCAAGTAACAAATTATTGAATTTTGTGCACAAAGTAAATTCTGACTGTACAAATTACAAATTGCAAGAATTGAACAATTTATAAGCATTTTAAATGTTTTTATTTCAAAGTTTTGTAAATTATAAAAGCGGAAAGGAAAACAAGTCAAGCGTTTTCAAGTTCGATATCGTTAATGTTCTCGTTCAACATTTGACATACAGTCCGACATGGATTGAGCTATATTCTGCTGGTCAATGTCCCAAAAAACAGAGACCCTTTGATTTTTAATTTTATTATATTGTGTAAGTAGTATACTTAATTTAGACAATATGCTCTTCGAACATTTTTCATTCAGTTCATCTTAAGCAGTCAATAGCTATATATTGAAAACATAATTGAATCTGTTTAACTAAAAGCAAAGTTATGACTATATCGTCATATAAAGAATGAATTATGTCTATTTTATTTATTTACTTTTTTACTGAATGTCGATTGTATTTCAGCAAATGAGGCGCCTCAGTGGCTGATGGGGGAAATTGGTTTTCCTGCACTTGTCGACGTAGACCCGAGTGCTTTGGATGTGCTGCCACAGACTGATTTCCTGTCCCGAGAATTTAACGTTTTTTCCATTCCAAGGGCTTTCAGAAATAAAACTGGTAAGAAGTCTGTTTTGAGATTAGCTCTGCTGCGTCAATGTCCTCTTTCGCATAAAGTTTACATTTATAGGAGTAAAATGCATAATACAGTAGTGTTGTTGACCGGCCGAAATTTTCGTCGGCCTGCCATCACCGTTACCATCTTTCCGATGAGGACCGGCCGACAGCGCCTAGCCTGCCAACTGTTCACCGGCTTAGCAGGCCAGAAACGATTTTTCTGATTTTCTCCGACGTCGCTGATGTTTAAGCCTGGCATCATCCAAACGGTTTATTTTGTAGAGTTATTTCACCTCAAAGTTCAAGTCCATGTTTTTTCGTGTGCGCAATAGATTTCCCGACACACACCAAAGAATCCAGACATTCTATTACTGTTAACTTAGAGCAAATATAATATCTGCTATCCAACTACTGCTAAAATATTAAACTGTGTCACAGTAATTAGAATCTTAATTTAGGCTTCTAGTTTTTTAATCTCTGTATCAAATTTCAACTATTCAAAAATTATTTAAAATGTTTTAAAAATATTTTCAAAATGCCAAATACAACATCTAAAGATTGTCAAAGAGCTTTTTCCAAAATTCTGGTTATGACTGTTGCAGTAATCGTTTCTGTGTGGCAACCCCAAAAATTAGTCAAAATGTGGCATTTTTTGAAATTTTCTGAACTTTACAAATATGCACAGTATCTACATCAATCGATAGCTTTCCAGTTCTAAACCACTTTTCTTCTTAGCACAAACGTCCATTTTTTGGCAGTTTCAGATTATCGATCAAAAACAGTATCTTCATGATTTTTCAATTTCCGTGTTTTTGAGGCTCTCTCACAGATAAGATTGCTACCACAGTTACAAACTGAATTTTAAAATTGGATTTCGACGAGTTTTAGATGTCGTATTTAGCTACAGTGTTTGCTATGGAATCTATCGAACGGTTATGATTTGTGTAAGTTATCGTTGCCAGAAACGAAAAATCGAAAGTTCCCATTTTGGACCATTTTCAATAGGCATTGGAAATTTTGAATGACTGTAACTTTTTATACCTTTATTTTTATTACTATCGGATCAAATTTCAATGGACTGTGTAGGACTCTAGGGAGTGAGAGCAGTGGGCAGAGTTTGAGTGAAATCGGTGAGGGTAGAATTTTCAACCCTAGTACCCCGCCTACATTAAAATTCTAATTCCACCGTCACACAGTTTTAGTATTTATGCAGTAATTTAGTGTATAAAATGTGTAGACAAATACGTTTATCTGGAAATTTTTTGGTGCATGTGAAAAGGAAAATTTTATTTTTATTTTATTTTAAAAAACAGTTTAATTCTGGATGAAAACACACATAGACCTCAGCTTTGAGTTGAAATAACTCAACAACCGTAAGACTTACAACTTTAATTTTGCTTTCATTACAGATGTATATAATTTTACACTACAAGCTACTACAAACTGAAATCGGTACTCAAATTCAGGACTTGCTCCATATAGCTGCAACAGCGGCTGAACAGGTTTATTTACAGCAGCCGCTCCGACAAATTACAGAAAATCCTTCTCTGGACGGACTAATATTTTCCTGTTCAACTTTTCGAAAAACTTGCCAAAAGTAAGATCGAAACATTACTAGTCATTCATTACTTTAGAATTGTGTCATCGTGTAGCGTGGGGAAATTGTTACCGCAATTGTAACGGCAAATTTACAGGAGTCTCACCAGTGTGGGGTTTTGCCATAGTTTGCAGGATACAATAGCTAAAGCAACTAATTTTTTGAGTTGCAAAAAACAAGGAACAGCAATGCCTGCTTTATTTTTACCGTGTGCTTCAAAACGCACATCAGGATTAAACATCTATGACAAACTTTGACTTATTAGTAAAATTTAGACTAAATTAGTAATTAATTTGACAAAGCTATAAAGTTAAGAATTTGAGGGGACGGACTTCACCCTTCGATTTTATTCATTTATTTAAATTAAACTAAAATTAATTCTTAATGAAGTAACACAGTCTCTCATTAAACGACTCCAATTTAGACCCAACAAGATGCGAAGAAACACAGTCTCTCATTAAACTACTCCAATTTAGATCCAACAAGATTTGCCTAATTTGTAACTGGAATCAAAGAAAATTATTTAATTTACTTTTGGGAAATATACTCATTCACCTCGTTGGTTAAGTTTATTTTCAGCAATTATGTGTTCCCATACCTAACTAGGTTGCCCGATTGAGCTAAAATTCTACATCTTGTCGGAATCCAGCAGTTATCGGAATACCAGGACAGCTCATCGTGTGTATGCGATTACTCAACGTTGTTCACTTTGCAATAATTTAAACGTTGCTAGTATGTGCCGAATTAGTATGTGAACACTCTAAAGTTAAAGTCCAAGCAAGATGGACGTCGCCAAATATGGTGAAACTCTTTGTGAATAAGAATCTGAAGCCTTATACATTATCATAATTAGCTTATTTGTTCACAAACTACAAAACTGCTGAAAGGAGATTTCCCCTCCTACTCACTGCTGAATAGATTATATGGTACATTATAATAACTAAATTGTCGCAATTAAAACTATAACCTTCTTTCAAAGTAGCTATAATATGTATTTTGTGCATTTAGTCACTCGTTTAACGTGTTTGAGGACAGTAATCAGGGTTTTTGTGCCACAGTAGCAATCTCAGAAAATTCAACGTTTCTACCAGGAGAAAATAATGGTAAACAGTCTGTGAGCCTCGATGGCCTTCTTTGATTGTTCATTGTACCTGCTGCCTCCTTCAGCCTTGATGTATCATTATGAAAATTCAAAATCCGCTTAAATGTCTTTATTGGATGCGACAACTACTTACGAATGTCTAAATTTTGAAATGTCTGGTCTTAAGTACCGAGTGGGACATAAAAGCACCAAGTGACGCCCCAACATACCGAGCAGGACAACCGTACAGAGTGGAACTACTTGAAACAGATTAATAAAGTGCCTAGTGAGGCACTAACTTTCCAGACAAAGTTACTTACGAAATCCTCAGCATGTTCAAAGATCTTATTGACATTTTCAGCTTTCTTCGGTCAATGTAAACAATTAAATATTTCTGATTTTTGTATATTTCAGGCTTGAAACTAACAGTGAATACTACAAGTGGAGCGCTACTTATTAGCTTAGAAACTGAAGGCCCTAAACTTATAATTCATGATAACGATGGGAGAAAGCCTGTAGTCTCATCATCTGGATACGTCATATCGCCAAACCAAAAGTTTTCATTCGGAGTTTCATACGTAATACTGAGCTAATGCTCTGGTTCAGTTTAGATTTGGAATGGTTTTTAAGGTTTTTCTGGCCTGCCGCTATTTATACCTGCCCGTTTGTCTTTCCTTTATATATTCTCTTACCACTTCCTCTGACCTCTAACTTACCTTACCCCCTACTTTGGTTGTGGTTGATGATTCGCTAAAATTTGCTTATTGACAGGTATGTCAGTGCTTAGATATTCGGATGGCTCATTCCTGTTTTGAAGGTAAAAATATCACATCTGAGGGAAAAAGAACGCGGCGGTGATTTTAGCCACTTTGCTAATTTGCCTTTGTACGTTGATGTATTTGCAGATAAAAGAAAAACGCCTTAACATTCCAAAAGGAAGGTGCATCGAGCAGCAAGTTATAGAATATACCAACTACAGCAGTCAAGTATTATTACTAAAGTCTTAATTAAATTATTTCTTGGCTTCGTTTGAGGTATCGGCCATTTGTAGACCACGTTCGATAAATACTCTATAGTTACTTTCCAAAACTAAGAACTGACTATTACCTAATTGTATACTTTTGGTTATAGAAGTGTATGAAACAGTGCTATCAAAATTATTTGGCCTCTGTTTGTAGCTGTCAAGACGCAGCATTCGCTAGCATATCATCTACTCTCCCTTTCTGTCATACTAAAGCTGACTACAGTAAGCAATAGCTGTTTTGGTTCTTGAAACATTTGATCCTCGACAATGAATACTTCGACATGTTTCTGCCATCCATGCAGTTTGGCGTAGCCACGTCACAAAATACATCGAATGCTATTGTAAAAACGTACTATTAAGACAGTAAACGTCAGATACATTGTTTCATTGATTTGAGGCACCGTTGCCAATTATTTTAGTGCTGTGCTTAAGCAGTCAAACAGATGCATTCTATAGTAACGTTTACAACTGGACAGACTCTTGTGACTGTCCATCTGAGTGCAGGTAAGCGTTCATTCAATCTATTAGAACTGAGCATCTCTGCTAGTTGTTAGATCAAGTCAATTTTCAATGGTCGCAAATTCTAGCTATTGAAATATTTTGAACAGAGAGAAGTAAACGCTCGAGAGCGCTTTTAGAGAGAGTGAAGGACATGTTTTCCTTGCCAAGCTGTTTGTTTGTCTTGTCATTAAGGCAATACCGCTGACACAGTTGTTCTTACAGTACAACTTCAGTAACCACATCATTTCTTAAGTTTTAGCAGATGGCGCTGCAGCTCCCATATATCTGATACTATCCGACTGCTAATCTCAGGGGGCACGCGTGCAGCCTAGCCTTTAGGGTTAGCACTGTTAGCTCCTGTGCGGCCTGAAGTTGGCTGAGCTGAAGTTACAACGCAAGGCCTGTACTTCTTTACCTTCACATAATAATATACTAATGCTTTAGAACGTGTAGGTAACTTGGCATGCTTCGGGTCCAAAATTTAGCGAATTTTTGCTAACTTTCCCGAAATATGCAATTTTGGTAGTAAAAACAACTCAAATTGCTGCAAATCTGTAAGTTTTTTGTATATACTAGCAAAACCACCAGCAATGTACAATGGGCAAATTTATGAAATTATTGCAAAATAATAAAGTTCAGCAAACTTAGGAATATAGGTTCACTGTGTACCACAGATAAAAAGAGTCCTATCGATCACAGTCAAATTGCACAAAATAACAAGCAGAAAAAACAAAGCATTACGATACTTAAAGTATTAAATAACATTAAAATACTAATTTGAATTCAGGCGTCATGCATGCTGGCGTGAAGTTTCAGTCTATACAGTTTCACGTCGAAAACTTCAGGTTTCACGCTGTAGAGGGAATTCACTGTGCTGGGTACGTTAAACTACTAGGCGGGATGCGTGCCTCCTCAAATTTCTACACGAAACCTGTGCTGACTGAGAATGCTTACGCCTATGACAGATGTAATAGCGCTATTTTAATATCAACCGTGTATAAGAGTATGACACTCTTAAGCTATCATGTGGAAATCGTGTAAGGTATGTTCGGTGCGTTAACTCGGAACCCCCCCCCCCCTGAACTTCCCGGGGGTCCCACTTTGCGCTATCTACACGCTTTCATATAAGTGTGTGTCTGCTCGCTGATTGGCCCATTAGCCTCAGGCCTACTGCAGCTAATTTATTAGTTATTTTAATTAATTAATCATAACTTTAATTAGGTTAATGTAATTAAAAACTAATTCGACAACTTTGTAGCATTTTTTCTGTTCTTTCTAATGATAAAAATTGTTGCACACTACATTCCTTCGAAATTTTGTATTATGAAACAATTTTTATATCATTAGAAAGAGCAGAAAAATGATGCAAAGTTCGAATGAGTTTTTTAATTGCATTAACCTAATTAAACTTATAATTAATTAATTAATTAATTAAAATAACTAATAAATTACAGTAAGCCTTATAGGCTAATGGGCCAATCAGCGAACAGACACACGTTTATATGAAAGCGTGTAGATGGGACCCATGCAAAATGGGACCCCCCGGAAGTTCCGAAGGGGGGTCCCGAGTTAACGCACCGAGAGTACCCTACATGATTTCAACATGATAGCGTAAGAGTGTCATACTATTATCTATTATACACTCTTGATAATATAATAGTCAAGTTGTACATGAACCATAAAATTAATTTCTTATAAAGTTTTATTAATTTCAGCTTTGGCTATTTCGACGTTGAATATACCACGTATCCGTTATTGGATAATGTAAGTAGGATTGACAGTTGTCAGTTCAGAATTCCATTTACTTTGCCACACCAGAGTGCTTTTCAGAAGTTAGCTGATTCTTGAAAGACTTGACACTACAAATACCCAATAATCGTTGACAAACTCAATACCCTACAATTTTATTGTCTTCAGGTGGTAATTCCTTTTGGAGACATCCACTTTGAAAATTATTACTTTTGAATATTACTATTAGTCACTCATAATTAACAAGCCATCTTTACGTCAAAATGAACTTAACATATTTTCGTTTTAATGAATAGAATGAAACTGATTTTGGTTTTTCAAGCTCTTCACTGCATTTTAGGAGTGTGAGTTTCCGCTGTCACTGTCAGAAATTGGCAAAAACCGCCTAGAAGGGATACGTCGAATTTTTGAAGCGGGATATAGAACGCTAAAAGAATGTATTTTGGAAAGTCTCGTCAAATTTTAACAGGACTTACGCCATTAATCGACAATGCCCAAATAGGATTACCACCAGTTGCTGTGGGAGTCACCGATTGCGATCTCCTTTTTCGGAAAAATTAATAATAGAAATAATAATTTGCTGCAGGCTTTTTGGATACAATTATGTGGAAAACTTTAGGCCAAATATAAAACTTTGTTACAACAATTTTAGCTGTTGTAGACTGGCTCATGTACAATGTCAGTTGCAATTATTATAATTTTTCTGTTTTCAAGAAGAAGATTATTTCTCCAAATTACAGGCTTTAAGCGCAACATCACTGAATTCGTTCGTAGATTACAATTTTGTCCTTACGTGCTTGCTTAGCTCAATCAAAAATGTCACTCTGTAGTCATGATCAAAATTTATGGGCAAAATTACAGGTTCACTATTTTTCTGCAACTGCTGACAACTGATGCCCAATTTCTGTCACTCATTCACTGCTTTATTTTTATTTCCTGTGACATTGTAGTTGTTAAATTTCTGTTTATTTGCAGGGCTTTCGTCTCGATGGACACAGGTAATACTCAATAAGTCATAACCATTTACACAGCATTTTACGAATTTGTCCGCAGCATAAGATTCTTCATCCAAAATTTGTTAGTCATAGAATTTGCATTGCCAAATTCAGGAATGTGTGCTAAGCACTTCTATCAGTTTATAATCATGGAAGGCTCCTAAAGAAAACTGTGCGGCAAGATGCAGACAAAATGTAACCATGCGTACTCCAGTACATTTATCGGTACCTTATCAATGAGCAGAAATAAGTAGGCAGTCAGACTTCAATAATAACAGTGTAATGGGAAGCTATGATGTGTATAATTAAATAGAATAAAAAGGAAAACTAATGTGGAAATAATGATTTCAGTGATTCTGCAATGGTGTCAGTTTTCATGAGACACGGTTACTACATTAATTTTGCCGAGAAGCATCAGCACACGGTAAGTAAAATTACTCATAGGCACACTTTTTGAAGAGGCTTTAACAGATAAAGAACCTTCCCAAATTAATACATTTTGCAATATCTTGAAAATTCGAAGCCAAGGACATTGGACTATACAAAACCGGGTAGACCAACCGTCCAGAAGGAAAAAGGAAAGGCCCATCAACGAGCGTCTACCAAACATTTCTTATTTTGAGCAAATGTTAGCAATTTTTTCATACACTTTCAAAAGATTGCTACAAACCGTCAGTTTTCAATAATTTTTGGCCAAAAGTCTAAAAATTTTGAAATTTTTACCAATTTTGGGGTAAACTTCATATTTCGCAATTTTTTATGGGTAGACCCCTCGTCAGAGTCGGGATAGATTTGGGTCTCGTGTTACTGTATGGCCGTGATTATTTTCGAAGGCAATGGCAAAATAGGTCTATTTAATTAGACAATGCCTCTAGCCAGAAAAGAGGAAAAACAAAAAATGGTGAGTTTCTAAACAAGACAGGTACACGAAAACTTTGTTCAACTCAGCAATGCACCCAGCACCTAGCAAACTGTTCAAGAAGAAACTCTATTCTTATGTGCTTATTTGCAACCATCATAATGTGCATATTTGCAATCACTGAAACAGTATTGCTTTGCTTTCAGAGTATTGATGTATTGAGATTGCACGCAGGAATGTTGGGAATCCTTGTTGGTGCTTCCATTATAACTATAATAGAAACTGTGGTCTATATCTTGAGAAAATGTCAACAGCTGGGCAATATTTTACATTGCTTTCACCATTTGTAGTTATCTGCTTGATACTGTAGTAAAATAAACACTGTAAATGTTTAATAAATTGAAGTAGCTTTATCCATATATTTCAAGTAGAGCTCTGATTCCGAAGACAAGCAAAATAATAAATTGGCTTACAAAAGCGGCAGTTTGAATGTGTGGAGCCGATAACATGTACGGAGATATGTAAGTTTGATTACGACATTATCAGTTTTAATAAACCTACATAAGCAATTTAACTTCTACCTGAATTAACTTTCAATTCGGTCAACTTAATGGGGTCTTGCATTAATGTGATGTTACTTTTGTTGTTTCGTGACTGCAGATTTTTGTAAGTTGGATGGAACGCTGGCCTTGTAGCGCTTCTACCGGGGCTGGTGACCAAGAGGAAGATACAAGATAATAGACGAAAGAAAGAAAGTTGTTACTACAGCACCACAGACCCGAAACCGATGACAAGCCCTAGACGGGAGGCGTCCGGCACCCTTGTACCCATGAAACCAGCACCTAAGAGAGAAGGGAAGAGGGAGATTCAGCTTTTCACTCAGCACAGGAAGTAAAGAATTGGCCCGGTCGGGGAATCGAACCACGGTCCTTCCGCTAGCACGTCAGACGTGCCTACCACGACACACCGAGCCATAAGCTGAACTCCCATATCAGGCTTATCAATCTTTCCTATGCCTGCTTCTCTACATCTCCCCGGGTTTTATTTAAGCCGCGTGCCGCAGCTTACTTAACTCGGAATCCATCCGAGAGCGCATCCAGCGCAGGGAATTGTGAGTCCAAGAGATTCGTGCTTTCCCGACACACGTTCCAGACCTCTTTATAATCCAACCAACCAGACGCAACTACTGGGGAATCACCGTCAAGAACTAACCAAGCATTTAACCTGGCAGCCTGATGTAGAGCTTTTACCAGAGCTGGTGGACCAAGAGAAACCGAGGACGATCTCAAGACGTGAGGCGTCAGACGCCCTTGTATCTACGAAACCAGGAAAGAGAACGAAAGACGAAACCGGTTACTGGCATTTTACAGCTTGAAGTTTAAACCTCTCCTTCAATCCTCTATGAATTCATTTGAAACTTGACATAGAAGTTTTAGGTTTAGTTATAGCGATATAAAAAATCACCACAAAAGCACTGCACAAAAGGAAACCAGCACCTTGAAGCAATAAAGCTGGGCTAATAGGTATTCGCAAAATGTGCATGTGTACGCCGTTTCGGGTCTGGGGTCTTTAAAAATCTAAAGTCTTAAAAAAGAAGACTGAAAAACCTTTGAGCCCTACTTTAATTTGGAATGAGCTCATGGTATTCGTCTACCCCAGTAGCTGTTGTGAGAAGCTCGAGTGCACATCCAGAACTCCGCCGCCAGACGGATCACTAGTTGTCTTCAGTCCACGCTGACCCAATATCTCAATCTGGAAGCGAACCTGCCACAGCTAACCTGACTGATGAGTTGACTGCCATAAACTACCAAAAGGCAATACGACTCCCTGCCAGCAATCCAAGAAGAGATTCAACAAATGCACATGTTCGTCAAGGGCTGAAGACCCAAGGCTCGTGGAAAGCCAACGGAAAACAGCTTGCAGAACGCTTTGGCCTTAATTATATGCATCCAGAAATGTTGGTTCTCCCTGGAACTGCCGGTCCCAACATCCGCGATACTAGGTTCAAAAACAACTTAATCCTGTTGCTGTGAGAGCGGGTAGATACCGGAGAAACTGAAAGCCACTGCCAACGAATTACTAAGCCTACTGCCTTCCTCTAACCTCACCATCTGGACACCAGTAGCAAAATCGGTAGGCACTAGGTAAAAGTAGTCTAACAACATTGTGTTACAGTGTTAACACAAACCTAAGCTAATAATCCTGGGCTCAGGCCAAACAAAATATACCAACAATGACCTTGAAAGACATCTGCAGCCACAATTAATGACCTTTCCTGCAGGATTAATGACCGAATCTGAATCCAAGAATACACGTAAATAAAGAACTCTCATTTTGTCCTCTCCATTGCTACTAGGTATGCTCTTTTCGTTTTTCAAAATCCCAATTTCAGCTGTGGTGGAAAGTGTTTTAATTGGCTCATTTAGTTTGGCTCATTTAGTTATTAAGATCAGCAAGAACTACATTTCCTTGCATACTTGTTAACGTTTTGGTTAAATAACGTCCTAGCTTTTCAGAGGTTAAAGACGTGGTAGTAAGGAATCCTGCTAAATAAAGGAAAACCGCCCAAATTGAAAATTTCCCATCAGCTTCTAAGGATATAATGCAGCCAAATATCCATGTGCTGCCTTTTACGACAGTATATTGCGCAAGCAGGTTAGGAGCCAGCTGAAATATACCCGGGAAGGAAACCTGTACTCAACTTGTGAAGCGTTGTTTTGCAGTTTTTCTGACAGAATCCTGAGATAATAAAAATATATTGGCCGCCATAGCTTACATGACGTAACAAGCAACTAACTGTCCAAACCGCAAACTCAATCGTTTTCCTGTAGCTCATTTCATGAGCGACATTAAAAGGATAAACTGATTGCGAGGAATATATTAGGATTTTAACGATACGATACATACCACTTTTTCTTGATATGATCCTACTTAATAATTGATTTTATATGCTTGTTTAGTAGTCAAAAAATACATTCCTGTTTTGCTTTATTGGTTTATTCAATACTTTCTCAACTCAATTTCATTGGGTCATCACGTCCGTTATTGATTTGAATTCATATTATTCGAACCATTCGAATTATTCGAGCCTGAATTATTCGAACCATTCGAATTATTTGAACCAGAATTATTTGCGTTTGAACGTCGTCTTCTTCCAAGACCACCAGTTGGAATTCCTCCAGGGAGGTGGGCACCAATTGCCAGAAAACTGGCCGCATTCGGGAACGTTCCATCGGGTTTGCGAAGTCGCGGATCACAATTGCTCTCATAAAGTGCATCTAGTCCTTCGCCTTCCACACATGTCTCTGTGCCACCCCCCGGACTGAAATAACGAAAAACTGCAGCACATCACTATGTGCTGGGCTGACAACATTACAATCATATAAATGTCCAAAAACATTTGATGGCAAAAATTTTAACCAAATTGCAGAAGAAACTACCGTTTACTCTAAAAGATGTCATAAAACACAAAAAGTCTGCTACCGTGAACAACACTTCCATGCTCCCTTAGTTGCCGTCATTCCTCTATGTAAGCAAGCAACGTTGCTCCTTCCTCCAGGACAACTCTAGAAACAGAAAGCGTGTTCTAGCATTATTGTAGACGCTTCCCGAACATAATCAACCTGTAACCCAATGTATCTCATACCGTATCTATGACTAATCGCAACGATGTCGATTGTCGTTTTGTCAAACATATGCTAAAGTGGGACGACAACTAAACAGGGAGCTGGGTAGGGTAAGCAACTTAGCAACGAACATATCTGCTATAAGAATTTTGAGGCTTTGCAACACATAAGAGTGCACACACTGTAGTTACACGTGAGTGGCGTGCCCCGAGTGTTCGACTACACCTTAGGTGTCAAAGCTTATAACAAAGCGTATAACACAATTTTCAAGTGCTAGCTCAACGGTAATTTTAACCGTCAAAATTGAAATATATAATTCTGGAACGCTATAGCTGCATAACTTACGGACAGCACCATAGGCATCACTGCCAATATGGCAGCAAAGACAAGTGTTGGAATCATGACAGTAGTAAGTGAGCCGCAATGATGGCATGGAATATAAAGCACTGGCTTAAATACACAGTCATCTTCGCATAATTCTACTGTTCGCATAATACGATTAGCATCTGTGTCAGTAACCCAATCGTACTATTCAAGAGACTGAAATAGACTATTAGCTGTAATTGTAGAATGTCCCCATAGATGGTGGGTTAAAACAATGTTTTCACAGCCACCTGTAAATTTTATTTGTTTTTACTGAAGTCTGTGCGCGTTCTTCCACTGACACTTTCTACAAAAACCAAAAGAAGACAATATTTTTAATCAAATTACTTTTACCCCCTCAGCCTTAACATCAATGCCCACCAAATTAATCAGACGAATGCTGAAAAATTAATCCTTGATATAAGCTTTTGGAGCTACTATATCGATCATGTTTGTTGGTTTGTTAGCATAATAATTACATTAGATGCAGCAGAGTATAATAAAACTAAAACTAATTTTGACGGACTACTGTTTCATTCCCGAAAGGACATTAGCCGGATGATTGGATACCTTCTAGAGTACTTTCTTGGTTTAGCCAAGAGTATATAATGAGGAAGAGTGGGAAGCGTAGCTCTTCCTAATAGAAACGGGCTTCGAGATGCTCGGCACATTAAGGCTGAAATCTCGAGAGGTCCCACTCCTCGAGCGGAACTATAACGCATCTGGCTGGCTAATCGCCTACCGTATGTTAAATTTATGTGTATAAAGGTGACTCCCCGAGATCTCGGAGGGGGTGCCGCTTAGCAATGGAAGGCGTATGTTTGCGTTTGATAGGCTAGTTAACTACCGCCAGCCCTATAAGTGCATTTCAGTTTGCTCGCATTTAAACACGCTTAACACCCTCCGAGATCTCGGGAAGTCACCTTTATATACATGAATTCAACGTAACGTAGGCGATTAGCCAATCAGACAAGTTTTAGTTCAAAAGCATATAGACACATGATGAACAATGGTAAGTGGGACCTCCCGAGATTTCGGGCTTATTGTGCAGAGCATCTCGCAGCCCGTTTCTATTAGCAAGCGCTAAGCTTCCCACTCTTCCTCATTATATGCTCTTGGCTAAACCAATAAAATAGTCTAGAAAGATTCCAATTATCCAGTTTCTATGCTTTCGAATAGCCAAATGTGATCGATCTGCGTGATCTTTGTTTTTATGGTGTTGATTCCTTTTGGACACTTATTGTAAGTGCACGATTAAGTAAAGCTGAATTTTGATGAAACTTTCCAATATTACTTCAACTTTTAGCTTTCTAAAGCCATCTGCGCATGCCCGCTTCGAAAAGTCGGCGTTTCAATGGATTTCGTATATTTAGTAGTTCGATGGTACATTGTAATATTATTTTGAAAGATATTGTTGCCATACACAACTCTGCATATAGGAATATAGAGATATTCCTATTCCTATAGAGATACTGCTTTAAATTGTAGTTTTTGCAACAATTGGACCGATGTTATTCTAGCAATTGTGTAGCATTTATTATACAAGCTACTTGGTTGTCATTTAAAGTACGTGTGTTTTCCCCATAAAAATATTCCGGAGCCTTTCTTAATTGCCCCGATTGTTGTTCTCCAGCTAAATTAATCGCTTGACAGCGTAGGGAAAAGTACGGAAAATTCTGATTGCGCATACTTTTTTGCGTTTAATAAGCTTAATGCAGCTTCCGAAAAATTATGAAAGATTACGCTTCTTCTATAATGCAGTAAAAATACAATTTTCCACGGGCAGACTCAAGAGTAGCTAGTATCTACTTAGCCAACCCTGGACACTTTGCTTCACATCTGCAAACCTGATTTCAGCATTTCACACGGAACCTAAGCGATTTGAGGTAGCGTTGAGGCAATTTCTAAGTGCCCGGTTGATATAAATTAATCCCAGCGAACGAATATCACGACATATTGCTGGTAATAATCCTGTCGAGTGTCCACATCTGTGAAACTTGGATGGAGGGCTGTTTTGCATTTTACGGGGACAGAAACCCCTGCAGTGCCTTAATAATTGCATTTTTCTAATTAAGTCAAAACTCAGAGACAATAGAGAACTGAGATGGGTAGGTAGCCAATGACCCCAACGACTGTTCCCGTAAAATGAATAGGAAAGTAAATTGTGTCCCCGCAGAGTAAATGAAAATGACATTTTGAGAAAGGAACGCACGTGTTACCTAACATTCATAAACTTACGTAAGCCCATAATCGCAACAAGCACTAAAACTGTTTGTACAAGTCTAATCAAATCAAAACTTTAGATTACCACATTTCCAAAGTCCAATCAACAGTATGTTTCTCATTGTATCATAAACATTATATATTGGTTAAAATTAAATATCATTTAAAGAATCGACCATTTCAAAATTATTTTAGATAAACCTTCAAATCAAGACTTAATTAAAACATAAAACTCTGAAAATCATTCAAAAGATATAAATTTACGATTAAATTAAAATTTAAGTGTTCAAAAACTGTTTTAACTTTCCTTAAAGTCCATTTAGAATGTACTTTCCTATTCATTTTACCGGGACAGTCGTTGAGGTCGTTACCTTTAACCTAAGCCTCTCAGTTTTGACTTAAGTGGAAAGAGGCAATTAAGCCACTGCAGGAGTTTCTGTCCCCGTAAAATGCACAACAGCCGGATGGAGTGTGAATCTAAATTCATTAATACTACAATGCATTCCATGAGTATGCGTACTTCCACCTTTTGTATTACAGCATACAGATATTTTACAACTTCATGAAGGAATGTTGCGAACCCTAGATGGAGGCTGTTTCGTACCAATAACAAAACATTATGCTGGATTCTATATGGAAGAGTGGGTCTTTTGGGCATTTGGCAAATAAGGTGGTGCAGGTGATTGGGTTGGGGCTTGGTCCGATTTTGTCTGTTTCAGCTTTTGTGATTTGGATTAAGAAACGCCTCCGCGAGCTGCAGATATTTGAACTGTAATTTGTATTAAGTCAGTATTTGTGAGTCTGTTGTGAATATTCGATTATGTTGTCCCCCTGCCTCTTCCGCCTCCCCCCACTCCTGCTATCCCTTGTTTCCACCTGCTTTCTTTTTTTACTATTCCACTTGATATCTTGTTACTACGATTAAAATCAATCCTGATGGAGGTGGAGGTGAATCAATCCGTTTGGAGATTTCTTTGGATATTAAGTTTTGTAATATCAAGTGAATTTCTCCTCTCTCTATTTTTCTTTACTTTCCCGAGAAATTTTATTCCGGGCGGGGTGGTGCCCTCTGGTACGGCGTTGCAAATCTATTGTCTATACTGTATGTTATTTCTTTTTGAGTAACTTTCTATTTAGTTTAATCTGGTATTTGCTTGGTATTTGTTTCCTTCTTTCACTCTAACCGTCGGAGTTTATTTCAAATTCCACATTTCATTTGTTTGTATACGTGGGTTTATTTACGTGTTGTTAAGGTCTTCCGGTTACCTTTCTCTTTTGTTTTGTGCGCTTTCGTCGTTGCTCTAGGGTACCCCACTCAAGCAGTTGAAGTGTTTGACCATATAGTCCGGATGTTCTTGATTGTGAGCGAGTGAGTGTTCCGGGGAAGTTTTCTCCTTATCTCGAAATTTCCTGGCGAATGCATATATGGTGGGCCCGGCGTCGACCCTGAAGGAGACTGTTTTTCTTATTTTTCGTTTGCTTTAGAAACGTTTCACCTATAGTGATAGCTACGGCACCAGGTTGCTTCAATTTTAATAACAACCTTTGAGCCCGAGGGCCTCAAAGAGGGTTCGCATTTTAAAAGAGGGAGTACTCGGTGGAGTATCTAGAATATTTTCTGCTTCTAAACATATTAAAAGCGGTAAAAAAGGGAGGTTCAGCTTTTGTCTCACCATTAGAAGTAAAGAATTGGCCCAGCCGCTTTTCGAACCAAGGCTCTTATGATCCCGGGACAGACGTGCTAACCCACTACACCACAGGCCATCAGCTGAACTCCTATATCAGGATTATCAATCTTTCCTATGCCTGCTTCCCTTACATCTCCCCCGGGTTTCTTTAAGACAAGCCCGCGGCTTAACTCGGAATCCAACCGAGAACACATCCAGCGCAGGGCATTCTGAGCCCAAGGGATCCGTGCTCCCCCGACACACGTTCCAGGCCCCTTTAGATCCAACCAGCCAGAAGCAGAAGCAACTACTGGGGGACCGGAGACAGGAGTCCAATCCGGGTCCTGACGCAGCCTCGCCACCTGTAGGGCTTCTACCAGGTCTGGTGGACAAGAAGAAACATAAGACAAGCCCGTACGGGAGGCGTCAGGCACCCTCGTGCCCACGAAACCAGGACCTAGAAAAGAGAATGGAAGAGGGAGGTTCAGCTTTTCTCTCATCATTGAAAGTAAAGAATTGGCCCACCCAGGGTTCGAACCACGGTCCTTCTGATCCTATAGTGATAGCTACGGCACCAGGTTGCTTCAATTTTAATAACAACCTTTGAGCCCGAGGGCCTCAAAGAGGGTTCGCGTTTTAAAAGACGGAGTACTCGGTGGATCTAGAATATTTTCTGCTTCTAAACATATTAAAAGCGGTAAAAAAGGGAGGTTCAGCTTTTGTCTCTTAGAAGTAATGAATTGGCCCAGTCGCTTTTCGAACCAAGGTTCTTCTGATCCCGGGACAGACATGCTAACCCACTACACCACAGGGCCATCAGCTGAACTCCCGTATTAGGCTTTTCAATCTTTCCTGTGCCTGCTTCCCTTACAACATTATTTCCTATAAATTTGGACAATTTGTATTTAGGAGTATTTTTTCGTGGGATTTGTTCCGCATTTTTTATTTTGGTTTTGCTTCTGTCTGATCATGGAATGTTCTGGTACCTGTCATAAGTGTTCGTTTTAAAGTTGTTTGAAAATCTAATTTGATGTTTCTCGACTTAAATCCTCATAACTAAAAATAGTTTTCTCCTGTTTTTTGTGGCTGGTCTGAATAAAGTCAGATTAAGCGATACTTAACCACTCTAGGACCTGCTGATCTGCATTGGGTAATGCATAGCTCAAGCGACTGATACTGTCTTCTTAATTATTGTGTAACAATCATTTGTGATGAATACTCAAGGAATTTGCTGGCTGCTTGCATATAATTTAACATTGAAAAGAGTTTTCAGTTAGAAGGTGAGCTAGATCAGGTCATAGATGATTGTCATTTGTAATATTGAATACAAATTGCTGCGCCAAAGATTTCACTGCCCACAGTATGTTAAGTTAATGCAAAATAAAGCGTCTCTTAAGGTGGTGGTTCCTGTTGGGCACGTATTGTTGGTTGTCTGAGGGCCTTTTCATAAAATGATTAAACGGATTAACTTAAAACTTTAATCATTTTATGAATACGCTCACTTAAACGGATTAAAGTTTAATCCGTGACTTAAACGGACTAGTTTAATCCGTCGATCAAAAACCTTTTCATAAAATACCGACGGATTAAACTTTAATCCGTGACGTATTCATAAAATCGCGACGGATTAAAACCATGGCGGATTAAACTTTAATCCGCGGCCTTTTCATAAAATGATTAAGTTTAATCCGTTTAATCCGTCACTTAAAAAACAGTTCAAAAGCACTAAAGTTTAATCCTTGTTATTTGCGGGGATTAAATGGATTAAACATCAATTATATTAGCGATTCCGTTTGATGACATCACAAAAACTTTTATTGCTCATTCATTGCTTGGAGCTAGGCAGTCATTTTTGTATCAACATGTAGCTTAACATTTTCTCTTTTCAATGAATATAATGAAACGTATTTAGTTTTTCTAGAATTTTCTTAGCTAATGATAGAACGAGTGCAATTTTTCAAATTTTTTGTCGATGGAAGTAATTTTTAGGTGAGACAATGCTTTGATCACTCGATACTTCTTTCAAATAGTGGAGGATCGATCATAGTTATTAATGAAATCGCTCTTCGTTGTGGAAAGTCATATATTATAATATTTGCGCAACCCGAATACAGTCTACTTTTCTCATCTTTCCTGCGCAACAACTTTAGCTAGAAAATAGCAAAACAAAAGCTGCAGCTACGAAAAGGGACTCGTGTTGTAGGTAGGTGGTTGTTTCCTCATGTGCTGTACCTTTACATGTCGTAACTTGCCCAATACTCGGAGTTCGAAAGAGATTAGCTTTTGGTTGAAGCACATAATATGTACAATATTCTACTACTATTTAAAAACTAGTTCAGTATAGCCAGTCTGTATACTTTTGGTGATGGTATCCTTTGAGTAGTGATTTTTGAAACGCTGTCAATTTTGCCATTTTAGGAGTTGGAATGAGCTTTAAACATGGTTTTAAAGCCTATAATGAGTACATTCATATGATTACAGAAACTAGCAAAATTCCCAAGAAACTTTCTGACATACCGGCTAAATATTGTTCGTCAATTTTTCAACATCGATTTCTCAAAACAGTATAATCGGCCAAAATTTCTTTTTATGCCTTGATTTGAAGCATATCTGGACATTTTTTGGATTTCGCTAACATGTCTTAATGCTCCAGAAAATATGCCAAATGTGCGGTGACACGAAATTTTGCAGCTCCCATTAAGTTTTTTCGCAACTGGACAAGTTTTAGCTCCAAGCAAAATGTTCCACCGCAATAGTACAAATTTTCGCCCTGCCGAAAATTACACGAATCTTCATTGGGTAGTTTCTGAGAAATCGATGTTCAAAACAAAATATTTACAAAATAGTTTTTCAGCCAAATCTCTAGCTTAAAGGAACGAACTCTAGCTAGTAGGCATTGATAAATATAGAATTTGACAGTGTGTGAATCGATTGCGTATAAAACAAACTAAAATTGTCCGTAAGATTTTGGCAGTAAATTTGAAAAACTGATTTCCTGGAAGATGGCCATTTTTTACCCCAAAAATGTGGGGCTGGTTCCATTTAGAATGTTAAATTGCACCAAAACAATGCATCTGGAAAGTTTCATCCGCCTTCATGGCTAACAGCCGGTCAATCGGTCAGAAGGGGCTGAGGTACTGTACCTGAAAAGATGTGCACGCAGGTTATAGAGGTCGGAGAGCTTAGGCGTTAGTTTTACTGCAACAGCAAATCTGCACCTTTTTACAGAAACTTGTTGGTGATTTTGTCTTTTGTGAAAAAGTTCGCAAAAAAGACTAAAACCGAAAAAAAGTTTTCTTACTGGAGAGTGCATGCATCGCTAGAAGCCATTTCTGTAACATTTGCTGACAATTCAGGACAGAACCGCACGTTTTGGAAATATTGTTACGTGCTTCTATTTTCGCAAGTTATAAATTTAAAGTTTCACCAAAAATTCAAACTTAAAGCTTAAACTTTTAGACACAATTTTTTTAGCGTAACTGCTTCACTTTCCAATAATTATTATAACAATAATAGTAATAAATAATAACACGTCGGAGTCACCTTTGAATGGTTAAACAGAATGTAGGAGCAGTTTTGGGGGACTACAAAATATGTGAACTCAGCAGAATTTGTAATGGTCAAGAATCAACCAAAAGCAACCCCACCATTCTTGGGCGTGCTTTTATGAGATTACAACATTTCAATGTTGTTCTGGTGCAGAATTAATTAATGTAAGCATTGTGCTAATAATCTCAAAGTAGCAATCTATTGTTACCAGTCTAATGAATAGTTAATTCTCAAGCAAGCACTTCGAAAAACCAAACCAGAAACTCATCGTTGTAAAAACGCTACAAAGTTTGATATGCGCAATGAACGATACTTATTGTAGATGTTAGCTATAGTTTGAAGTAGGACTTTGTCACCCATTAACTGAAGTATATAATATGCTTAAAATTTACAACTGTAGCATCAATCAGCGAAATTGATATTGATGGAACAGATACTTTTTGAAATCTGTGAGCTTCATTTGTATTCACAAAATCAGGATTAAACTGGCGGATTAAATGGATTAACTTAAACGGCTTAACTTAAACGGATTAAAAGCGTATTCATAAAATACGGATTAAACGACTTAAATGACTTAATTTAATCCATTTAAGTTAATCCGTTTAAGTCGTGGCAATGTTTAATCCGTTTAAGTAGTTTAATCCGTGATTTTATGAATACGTCTTTTAAATCCATTTAATCCATTTAAGTTAATCCGTTTAAGTTAATCCGTTTAATCATTTTATGAAAAGGCTCTGAGTAAATCAAGCCAAAATTCGACGAAACTTTCCAAAATAAGTTTGTTTAGCGTTCTATGTCAATAACCTCTACACGATTGCTTTTGGAAGCAACATTTCAGCTTTCCCTATCCTGAGTTACAGCCAATTTTATTTTCGCATCGAAAACTTGTCCTTTTTGGAGAAATCAAATACGCCGTTATTTCTTGAGCTATGCATGCCGCAAAGTGTCGAATTTAAAATATTCGCAGTAAATGATTTGATTAAAGTAAAGATTGAAGGTTCGTGAGTGAGTGTGTAATATGTCTGATAATTCCTACCTACTCGCTAACAAACTATCTAAAGAGACGACAACGGCCCTAATCTAAATTTTACACAGGTTTACTTTCCTTTTAAAACAGAAAAATACAAAACTGAAGAGAAAAAATCAGAAATACAAAAATGTTCACAAATATTGGAAATATTCCCACAAAAGGGAATCAAGAGACAAGCACAAAAATATACAAAACATAGCAAAAGCGGGAGGAACCCAAAAGGGAAAAGACCCCAAAATATCCCCCAACTCTACGCCAGTTGGCAATCCCAAAATAGCACTGTGATAGACGTCCCCAAAAGAACCGCCAACTCTGGTGAACCCAACTATGAGACTGATCAACTGTGCGCTCAAAATTGAAAAGAAAAGTCAATTAGCTATGTACGGCGTTGGACCGTACACAGCAGTACAATTTAGGTTGATTTGCATAAAGTTAGCACTCACTTTTGAATAATTTAAGATAGAATCAAGGAAATATTCTACAGATTACCCCCTCTTTTGAAACGCGCGCCCTCGCCGCGGCCTCCAGGCACATAGGTTAGTAATAAAATTTGAGTTAGCCTACGTACCTTAGCTACTAGTAGAGGTAAAATGTGTTTTAGAAAAAATGGGAAAAATGATAAAAAGTTTTCGTATCCCTCGAGGTGCACTTCTCGGGAACACTACTCGGGCCCCACACTTATACACATATTAGGGGATTCCGAGACACGGGTAAAACTACGCCGGAACATACCGGGGGCACATTCAACATATAACGGACTTTGCCGACATACAAATACAAAGAAAAGTGGGACAAGCCCTTCAGCCGCGACTGGAGCGCACATTACAAAACAGGACATAATCCGAAGATATAAATTTATAATAATAATATAATATATAGAAATAGTATAAACAAAAGCGAGTGCCAACAGAAGCGCTCGAAAAATAGAGTAGAAAATTCTTAGTATAAGAGTAGAGAAATACTTATAAAAAGAGATTCATATTAACATATAGAAATCGAATCTGATAAGGGGGAAGGCAGCGAGACTCTAGGAGAGACTCAATTTCAAATGCTCCGAAGGAGCGGAATAAATCAGAAAGGAGAGTATTTCAAACTCAAAGAGGGGTCTCTCCTTGAGCACCTGCCTGCCCCAACATACAAAAATGGAATAGAATCTTTTAATAAATGCCACAAAATTATAAAGCACACAAATGAAGCAATATTGGCATAGCTGCTCAAAATGGACATGGGAAAATGGGAAAATAAGGCAAAAAGAATGGCAGTAGAAGCATAGAAGAATTTTGAAATAAAGTAAACCCGTGACTATTTTTTAGAAAGAAAAGCGAAACAGACACCATGTTAAGAGAAACAAAGGACCCGAAAAAGGTTAAGAAAAAATGGAATAACAAACTACACATATAGAACAGCCAAGCTGAGCTAGAGGGAACCACCCCACCCGGAAATAAGATTTCGGAAAAAATAGAAACAGGAAAATAAAATTTAGAAATTATATAATTTAAGAAAATTTTCCCCCGGAGAAGAAACCCCAAACAATGACCAAAGACCCCACCCAACCAAGGTTAACGCTAAATGTGTAGAGGACATAGAAAGTATAGACAGTGAACAACAATTAGTAAAAAGAGGGGAAAGGGGGAGGGGGGACGGACGAGGTAAGGGGACATACAACCGGGTTTATCACAAACATCACAACATTTGACTTCATAAAGTTCAAAACAATCCTAAGAAGCTCCAGGCTGCGGGAGAGATTTCAGATTCCAAGCACCGAGGGAAAAATCCCATACCGTATCACCGGACCACGACCTCCGGACCACTGGGCGGATGCCCCACGGCATCAAGCGCCCGCTCAACCGAAGCCATCGCCGCCAGCCTTCCAAAACACCGAACCAGGCCCGTCCTTATCACCAGATGGAATCGCTCGGGGCCAACCCGAATCACAAAAGGGGACTACAATACTGGTACAGACAGAATAACAGAACAGGGGAACACTCGCCGTCAAGAGGGACAGGGGGGAGGGAAGGGGACAGTAAGTATATAACAGAACAAGCAAACAAAAATGGAATAAGATACGGCATGTATATATATGAGTAAGCATATAGGCATAATGCCCAACAGTAACAAACAAAAACAATTGGGCAAAAGCCCGCAATACATATATATGAGGCCCGATTAATTTAGAGAGTGTAGGCAGAAACCGACGGAACCGTTATCTTCCCTATGGGGAAAACGCAGGCACCGTAGGAGACGCCAAATCAAAGAAAGCGGAAAATAATTCTCAAGAATCAAAATTGCCGGTCCGGGGCTGACCGCCCACCGTTACCTTCCCTATGGGGATAGCGCAGGCGACGAGCAGCCACGGACCCGCCGAGGTGCGGCACGGTGTTAAGAATACCCCAGTACTATTGCCTATACAGTTAAAAATTACTATGATAAAATGCAAGTAATACAAAATACCCACCCTTGTATAATGTAAGAATTCGAGAATTTCAAAATTCAGAAAATAAATATCAATAGAAGAAGGTTAGCGTTTATTCAATTTGTAATAGAAGTCAAATTTATTCAGTTTTTATATGAAAAGTGGAACATTTTTCATAAAGAACACGAAAAGGCGAATTTAACTTGAAGATGAATAGAAGAAATTATTTAATCAAGAAATGCACTAAGAAAACTATAAGCGGTGCTACAAAAAGGTTAGTGTGAAAAATTTAAACATGCAAGTACCCTTTTAATAAAATTAGCATTTCAAGAAATTTTACTTTTATCCAAAATTTATAAAACCACATGAAAAACGAAGACTCTAGGAAAGCAGATTTGAAATTAATTAAATTAATTCTTGCCTTAGGGTACTAAAAGCGAATGTTGTAAGGTAGTAAAAGGCAACATAACCTATAACAAAATATATTAACAACTTTTTCCCAAACCCATGCGGCATAAACACAGGAGTCATGCTCTATTCGAGAACAGAATTTTCTCCCAGTGAAGCAAAAATATTTTTAAACTAGAAAAGGTTTTTAGAAATTTGAACAGAAAAATTTACAACCCCCACTGGTCAAACAATACAGAAACAGAAAGCATATACCACAAATCTGGGGTTTGACCGGTGCCGGGGACCCAAAGGAATAGGAACCTAAAAACACAAAACAAAAATAATTAGTCACAAAATTAATAAAATTATATGTTAAAACTAGAGATTGATTAAAACAAAGTTAATACAGGTGTACGTATAAACACAACATGCCTAATCGCAGCACGTGCCTGACAGACCGGTGAACAGAGTGAATCTTGAATTTGTGCCGAGGTTGGCACAGTAAAACCGGGTGAACAAAATGCCAAGGAAAAATGAAAAACGGCCTAGATCAAGATTTACTGGTTCAAAATTGTTCACATTACATTTTTGGAAATGGAATGGATAGGGTTCCCTGCATACAAAGTTGTGGCCACCACAGTCAATTTTTAGTTTTTGGCTGTGCCGACCTCGGCACAGAATTTTAAAACTTTTTAGAGAACAAAGAATTGCTAACAATAAACATCAATTTGTTCCTCCACAAAATTCACCCGTTGGATTACCATGCAAAATCTTTCCGTTCAAAAGAAATTAATTTGGCTAGAACCGACCTGCGCGCAATGGTCGGTTCAAGGGAACACTTCTTAGAAAACAGACATGAAAATAAACTCATACTTTTGAGAACCCCCCAGCAAAGATAAAAAATGTAACTCATTGAAGTAACAAATTTTACCCCTGCCCGGTCATAAAACGCGTCGGGCCGTTTGCAACCGGCCCAGCGCGTCATAGCCAAGCATAGTAGCAATTCAAAATTCTTACCAATGCAATCGGAAAACTTATGCTAATCCGGGTGGGATCCGTGAACTTTTGACTCCGTAGAAGACTGTCCATTGCCACCTGCCAACCCGCTGGAAAGAACTGGATGAAAGGCGGAGGAAACTTGTACCTGAAATTAAATCAAAAGTGAAATTTTTTGCACGTGTGATGTGAAACTGCGACCAGGCAGCTGTGCAAGAAATGAGTATAAAACGTCTACAGTGAAAGTGTGAAGTTTGAAAATATAAAGTGCCGGTTAAAAGTGTGTACCGAAACCATTGAAGCTAAAATAGTAAAAGGCAATAGTACTAGGGATGTAAAATACAAAATATAGAAATACCGGAGATATGTGTACGTACATAAGTACGAGAGACTACATTTTAGAATTTTTAAAGAAGATTATTTAAATCGAATTGAAAAAATAAATCCTATAAATTTGAATCAAACGAAAAGTAAAAAGAAAACGCTTTAGAGAATTTCTTTTAAGAAATATTTTGAAAAAGAACTTTCAATAAATTAACCGGGCCAAACAAACGACATACTAATAATCGGGGTTTACCCCCTCTTTCAAAAATTAACTTGGGACAGGGAGGGTTGGACTAAATGACTAGGAGTTGTAGGAGTTACTGGAGGGGTGTCTACCCCCTCTTTTGAAATTTCAAGATGCAGGCCTTCTTGTCGTATCCCGGACAGCAAGGGAGGTGGGGGCCGAACCCCCAAGGATGGAAGTATCCCTGCATTTGTATACATCACCGCAGGCGCATCGGCACACCAATTTGCTATAAATTCTGACCGAATTTCGTCTGATGACAATAATGGGTGGTGTATTCCTTGCATGTTTACTTCATTAGTAGAAAATAACAAGTCCCAGTGAAAACGTTTCATGAAATCAGTTCCTATTAAAATCTCACGAGAAAAGTTAGGAGCCATATGAAAAAACCACCCATATTCTTTACGCCCCACCGTGAAAATTATAAAAACTTTGGCAGTAATGTTTAACGGCGTGTCGTTAGATGCCACTGCGGTGATGGGATCCTTTTTCTGAAATCGAACATTGGCGCCCCCCTTCAATATTCTCTTAACTGTCCGGGGACTGACAATGGATATTGCTGCTCCGGAATCAATAATAGTCAAAATTTTGGTCCCCCCGGAGGTGACGACTATGGCTGGGATATTATCTGCTGCTACCGGTACTGGCTCGGATTCAATTTCGGTGGGCCCTCCCGGCGTTACTGCATCTGATGTCAGATCTTCTAGTTGGGGTTTTTCTGGCTCCTGCGGTGCCATTGGACTGAAAGGTTCTTCAGTTTCTGTCCCTACAGAAACATGTTCGGGCCGGTGGCAGCAAGGGGCAGTCGCACCCCCGATTATGGGAGAAAACCCCGCGGTCCAAGAGGGAGGTGATTGTTTTTCGACAAATGAAATAGAGTCGTATTCTGACTGATTTGGACATAGACACTTTAGTAAAGTTGCCATTTCCTGCATTTGATTTAAAAGAACGTGATAATATTTTTGCATAAAATCAAAAGTATCCCTTTGTATGGCCCACAAGGTAGTAAAATTATGAACCACGTTAGAAAAAACATTTGACAATTGGGCCTCCATCATAGTTAAATCAAATTGTGGAGAATTTGATGAAGTGACTGACTCAGGCGGGTCGGAGCCAAATATGGTAGGGTCCACCCCCCCCTTTTGAAGCTTCACCACCAGCCAGATCGGAAACCACCCCGACTTGAAATTGAGTCAGAATTTGATGAACTTGCTCGGCAGTAACTCCATGTGAAGCCGGAGCCGCCCTCCTAGGAGAAGAAGGTGCAGCAGGAGTTGAAACCCCCGAATCCGAGGCTCGTACAAAATTTTGAGAGAGTTCCGAGACACCTGCATTTTGAATCTGTACTGTACGTTGGTATGGGGCCGGGGCTGTAGTGGCCGGAGCTGAAATTGGCCTTGGCTGAGAATTTTGTCCTCCGACATAGCCACCCTGATTTCCCAAGTTTGATGGGGGTGGGAGGGCCGGAGCAGGAGCAGAAAATTGTACTGGGGTCGGGTTGGGAGGTAGGGAGGCGTACTGTGACAAAAGAGGAACCGGGGCATAATTTATGGGGAGATATTGCTGCTGGTATACCGGTAATCCAGAATATTGAATAGGGTATGCATTTGATAAATGGGCCACGTGATCAACCCTCTCAGGTAGGGGACGGTTTTTATAATTGGGAGGAGCCTTTGAGGGGTATCGTTCCCAACAATTTTCCGGTGCGTGACCGCTTTTTTTACAGTATTTACAAGGGGGCTTTTTCTGTTTTTCTTCCTCCCACTTACTCAAGGCTTCCTGGATATGTTGTTCAAACCAGTCTTTTAATTCACGAAAACCCAGGCGAGCAGCTGCCACCTCCAAATTAGACTGGGAAGTAGAATCTGAACTTTTTGAGGACTGGCTTTTTTTGTCGGTGCCCCCATCTTCGACGTAATAGACTGGCAGGTCATAGGAGAGAGTATCTCCCTCCGGTGGGCGGGCCTCCCGAGACTCTAAACGATCAATGACCCGACGGACATCTTGCATAGTGGGTCGATCATGGAGAAAAAGAGAAGCCAAAGCTGAAGCAAATTTATCGTGCACCCCCGCAAAAAGTTGTTGAACACATTCGTGTTCACGCTCCTCCTGTGTGTCCCACAGGTCGAGGGCCATAGCCTGTAATTCTGAAATATAGTGTCGAACGGACTCGTTGTGAAGTTGCTTTCGGTGTGCAAAAGCCGATTGCCGCTCCCGCAACGAGAGTTGTGGTTTTGGAAATTGCGATTTGATTAAATCCAAAAATCCTGAATAGGACTCGACGACCTGTGGGCCACAGCGAGAAGCAAAAATTTGAGCTTTTCCTGTTAATTTGTTCCAAAGGAGGCGCCCCCACTGGTCCTGAGGGACTGCATGAACTGCCACTGCCGACTCGAATTGGGGTAACCAGTCTTCAAAATATGCGTATTTCGGGTCATAACGGGGGACATCCCGTAAAACTTCTAGATAGTAACGAAAAAGACCCGTGTCAAATTTTGGGACCGAAATATCGGTAGCTTCCATAGTAGTAGGGGTTGGGTGTCGCGGACTTTTTGAAATTCCCGGTTTTTTCCCCACATTGTTGACTGAATAATTTGAGTGGGTACCCACAGATGAGGGAGACTCCGAAAATTTTGAGGGAGGAGGTGAATTTGAACTTTGTTGGGAAGGTGGAGGGGGAGGTGGTGACTGTTCGCAAGCCCGATGCGGCTGGGCAGGCGCCGAAAGAGGCCCCGCGGCAAAATCTTGCTGTACTGAGGGCGAACCTCCCGAAGAAGGGGCGCCCCCAGCAGGAGCCGACGCTACACCTTTACCTTCCCTTAGGGAAAGCGCGGGTGTGCGCTGCTCTTGCTGCCGCGGAACTTCAGCCGGTCCTGTAAGGCGATTTTCTGATACATAATCAGCCGCACCAGCATGCGAGGCCACCATCTCCGCCATATAATAGGGATTGTTAGGGACCTGTTGTGGTAAAATACGAGGGACTTGTAATGGGGGCAAATGTTGTTGGGACCCCTCCCACAAATGATTATTATCCAGTTCGCGAATTACTGGATTTTCGAAAACTTGTTGCTCCAGGCGATCATAATTGAAATTTGCTGGAGTACGTATGAAATGTTGCCCCTCGGAATGTTGTGAAGTTGGGGGCTGATAACGTAATTGGGGCAATTGTTGTTGCATATAGGGTTCCGTGGCTGCAATTTGGATTCCCTCATATAAATGTTGACCGTAGGACCTCGGGTGGACAGGGTAATAGCATGGATCCCCAGGGTTCAAAAAATTTTGGTTGGCCAATTTTTCTGGGGAGGCCAAGGGTGGGTTTTGAGATGTAGGAGGGGGAATTTGCAAAGGTGGAGAGGGAGGAGGTTGAGTATGATATAGACGTGGGGCAGAGGGGCCCCCATGACAAATTGGGGTTTTTTGAATTTGAACGTGGGAGGGGGCAATCTGTTGATTTGGTAGCAAATTCCCATACTGATCCCGGGGAAAGGTGATCCCACCAATATGTGAGGGCCGGGGCATTTGGGTGGTTGACCCGTTTACGTACGTATTTTGGGAATTTTGGAAATTTTGCGAATTTTGAAAATTTTGAAAATTTTCCCCAGAATGGACGGGCTGGGGTAGATACGTAGAAAGGGGGGGTATGGGGTCCCCTCCAGTTCGGACCATAACCACTGAATTTTGGCTATTAGCAGAATCATACACAGATCCTGTTTCGGAATCACCCGAATAGGGGAGGGGTTGGCCACCCGCAACTGAAATTTGAGCAGGTTGAAAAGTCCCGTGATTTTGGGGGGGCGCCCCCCCACCTGCCTGTTCAGAAGAAAAACCCACGTTATTTCGAGTTGTAGCAGAATTTTGCGGTATTCTTGACTGAGAATACGTATTTGAAGGGGGGACAGGTGATTTCTGGGGGGCTTCCCCCGAGCCCAACAAGGCCGAAACGACTTCTTTGGCTGCCTTGGCAGCGTCGAACCGGGGAGAGATAAAATCGTCAAAATCACGTTGAAAATTTGAATTTTCTGAATGTTGGGGGGTAGTGGGATTTTCTACAGGCTGGGGAGTGATTCGTGAGGGTGCAGAGACTGGCCCCCCAATCGTTTTTACCCGGGTCTCCCGCTGGCTCAGTGTATAATTCTGCTCTAAATTTTGGGGAGGGACGGCCCTTGTAGATTGGGAGGAGCGCAAGTTTGACAGGTGTAGCTCAGTGGGTCCCCCCCAAGTGTTTTGTAGAGCACCAGAAAAATTAAAATTACTGCTGGAGGTTTTCCCTATGGGCAAAATTTCCCCAGCAGTAAAATTACGTCTGGTGCGAGGGGGGGTAGGAGGGCGGACACCCCCCCGAAAAATTATCGGTGAAGGGACTGAATTTTGGGGGAGCCGATTTTCCGAATTTTCTAGTTGAGAAAAATCTTGATTTTGGGGTTGGGGAAGTTCCCCCTGTAGTTGATCAAATTCGGAATTTGGGGTTGGGGACGAACAAAATAGTTTTTCAGCCAAATCTCTAGCTTAAAGGAACGAACTCTAGCTAGTAGGCATTGATAAATATAGAATTTGACAGTGTGTGAATCGATTGCGTATAAAACAAACTAAAATTGTCCGTAAGATTTTGGCAGTAAATTTGAAAAACTGATTTCCTGGAAGATGGCCATTTTTTACCCCAAAAATGTGGGGCTGGTTCCATTTAGAATGTTAAATTGCACCAAAACAATGCATCTGGAAAGTTTCATCCGCCTTCATGGCTAACAGCCGGTCAATCGGTCAGAAGGGGCTGAGGTACTGTACCTGAAAAGATGTGCACGCAGGTTATAGAGGTCGGAGAGCTTAGGCGTTAGTTTTACTGCAACAGCAAATCTGCACCTTTTTACAGAAACTTGTTGGTGATTTTGTCTTTTGTGAAAAAGTTCGCAAAAAAGACTAAAACCGAAAAAAGTTTTCTTACTGGAGAGTGCATGCATCGCTAGAAGCCATTTCTGTAACATTTGCTGACAATTCAGGACAGAACCGCACGTTTTGGAAATATTGTTACGTGCTTCTATTTTCGCAAGTTATAAATTTAAAGTTTCACCAAAAATTCAAACTTAAAGCTTAAACTTTTAGACACAATTTTTTTAGCGTAACTGCTTCACTTTCCAATAATTATTATAACAATAATAGTAATAAATAATAACACGTCGGAGTCACCTTTGAATGGTTAAACAGAATGTAGGAGCAGTTTTGGGGGACTACAAAATATGTGAACTCAGCAGAATTTGTAATGGTCAAGAATCAACCAAAAGCAACCCCACCATTCTTGGGCGTGCTTTTATGAGATTACAACATTTCAATGTTGTTCTGGTGCAGAATTAATTAATGTAAGCATTGTGCTAATAATCTCAAAGTAGCAATCTATTGTTACCAGTCTAATGAATAGTTAATTCTCAAGCAAGCACTTCGAAAAACCAAACCAGAAACTCATCGTTGTAAAAACGCTACAAAGTTTGATATGCGCAATGAACGATACTTATTGTAGATGTTAGCTATAGTTTGAAGTAGGACTTTGTCACCCATTAACTGAAGTATATAATATGCTTAAAATTTACAACTGTAGCATCAATCAGCGAAATTGATATTGATGGAACAGATACTTTTTGAAATCTGTGAGCTTCATTTGTATTCACAAAATCAGGATTAAACTGGCGGATTAAATGGATTAACTTAAACGGCTTAACTTAAACGGATTAAAAGCGTATTCATAAAATACGGATTAAACGACTTAAATGACTTAATTTAATCCATTTAAGTTAATCCGTTTAAGTCGTGGCAATGTTTAATCCGTTTAAGTAGTTTAATCCGTGATTTTATGAATACGTCTTTTAAATCCATTTAATCCATTTAAGTTAATCCGTTTAAGTTAATCCGTTTAATCATTTTATGAAAAGGCCCTGAGTAAATCAAGCCAAAATTCGACGAAACTTTCCAAAATAAGTTTGTTTAGCGTTCTATGTCAATAACCTCTACACGATTGCTTTTGGAAGCAACATTTCAGCTTTCCCTATCCTGAGTTACAGCCAATTTTATTTTCGCATCGAAAACTTGTCCTTTTTGGAGAAATCAAATACGCCGTTATTTCTTGAGCTATGCATGCCGCAAACTCAAACCAAGGTCTCGCAGGGGCAAATTATTCGATGCATGATCATCTTCCAATTGCTATCCCGTACGCTGCTCTCATAAAACAGGTAGTTTTTGCAATTTGCAGATTGCAGATTTTAGATTGTGGAGGATTTACCACGCAGGCGAGGGCTGTCACTTTACTGATTGTTCTGCACAAATACACCCAGGGTCGTTATTTTACTTACTTCGATAGCTAGTTTTCAGCTAGTGGTCTCTTGCCAAAGTTGGAAAAAGTAAGCAAAATCCAGGTTAAGCATACAGTTCAATTTATTTCTCCATAACGTAGAGTGATTTCATACTATTTAAAGAACCGTCCCCAGCTATTTGATAGAAATTTCGAATGATATAACCGATGTCTCCCCAAAACACTTCCTTGAGTCTGCAAAGAATCTGGAAGATCATACTTTTTAAGAATGTGTTAAAATACTTCTAGAAAAGCAACATTGTACACCATCATTGCACAGTAATCATTGTATGCATTAGCTGCATTTTGGTATGAAAATGGCTTCTTAACTCCAAGTGATGAATGTGTAATAATGGTTCAAAGTTGATGTCACCAAAGGGAATTACCGCCTTAACAGAACTGATACGTCCCGACGACAGTGATATGCATTTACCAATCGATGAAGTTTATATTGCCAGGTTGGCTAGGCCCAACTTAAGCCGGAAAGTTATTTAGTCGCATGCTTAGTGCGTTAAAGAAATCTTGACAGTAGTGTATATTCGAACGACTGCTCATTTAATTAGAAGCTGAAGCTACTTCGTCACTAGTAGGCCATCGATGCTAGCATAATTTGTTAGTAATTTGTATATCTAGAGGAATTCATGCAAAATTCCCGTTAATCAGAACTAACCGTTAGTGCATAACTTTGCACTTGCTGCGTGGCCTCAACATTGAACGTTTTTCCGCTGTAATAAAGCTAAAACCAGTTATTCATGGATCGTCAAAACAGTGTTCATAAATGCAATTGAAATCACCGGTCTCTGTTCAACATTGTGGTCGGACTTCTATTTTGCACTTCACCGCAGAAAGAAATCCCGAAAAGAAAAAATAAAGGTACGTAGCATAACTTGTTCCTATAATCTGAAGTGACCATGTTATTGAGACTGTGTTCTTTTACCACTAATTAATTACATGCTCTTTAATTGATTTATTTAATTAATCAAGTAATTAATTACTGAAGAGTGAATTGTATGAGCAAATCGTATGACTCTATTTATGGGACGTTGCGTGAACTATAAAACTAGCAATAGACGCCGTATTTTCAACAAAGAAATCCTTCAAGATGTCGCTACTCGGGTACCCTAGTCAATGAGAAAGTTTTGAATTCCATTGGCAATTTAGTTTTCACTATATCGCATTTATTGCTCTTAGTTTGCTCTAATCAATCTCTCTATCCCGGTGAGGGTAGAGATCCTGAAATAGCATCTCCAGATTTGATCAGGCCAACGTACTAAGATCCAAAGGACGGACAGACACCCATCAAAAATCATCATCTTTACTATTTTTATTGTACTAAATTAGATAATGCTGGACGGCTTTACGTCTTCTTGGTGCTCATTTAAGAAAAGACTGTTTCCTTCTACGCTCATTTTACTGATATTGTCTTGTCATTGGAGTTGTTCAAGTTGTTCGTCATAGGAGCTGTGTTTACATCTAAACACTATCTTCCACAGCCAGGCTCTACTTTCGCTTCTAGCTTAGGCACTCCCTATTACTCACGCTTGACACAGTTAACAAGGTATCGCTCTGTTTGTGAGAAAATCACTTTGCCAAGTCAGGCAAATTTTGACAGGCATAATTAAAATTACAAAAGAGTAGGGCCGACTACAAAACTATACTGTAATGCAAGCGAGAAGTTAGAAGTTGAGCGGGAACTCCTGCTTGCCTGTATTGAAGAAAATATTTTATAATCATGCTAAATAGGATTTATTTAAATCCTTACAATAAGTTCCTTACAGTATGTTCCTCCAGTTCCTAATGGCTGTCTTGATATAAGCAAAAAACGACTTTGGCAGTTTAAAAATTTTCGTTTTCGAGGAAAGCAGTTTAAAAATCTTCAATTGCACATTTACGAATGCAATTAGCAAGAGTGTGTGCTCGGGTTTTCTTTAACCTCACCATTCCATTCCTCCACGAAACTAGCTGAAAGTTTCGCAATGACTAATTCTCGTGGTCTTTAACAATCTGGGACTAGTCTCATGTTTTTAGGTGAAAACATAGGAATTTTTGGTTTTTGGGGTTTGAACATTTTCCCTTTAAAGTAAATGACGGATTAGTATGATATTTGGCAAAAGTGAAAACTCCCACCATCATGGTTTCGGCTAAAAGTTCTCCAGTAGCGAGAAAACAAGAAAATAAAATGTTAATTTGCAAAACTTCGTGCCACCGTACATTTGGCGGTTAATCTGGAGTATTACATAAGAGCTTCTGTTTCAAATCCAAAAATGTACCTCAGCCCACATGTCCTTCATATCATAGTACACACACACTTTGGCCGTTTGCAACAGATTTGAGAAATCGATGTTCAAGGATTGATGGTCTATATTTAACGCGTATGACAATGTTTTTGCTATTTTTTGCTAATTTAGCTATTTCGTAAACTCATTGTTAATGTACTGATTACTAATGTACTTTATAATCCGCAAAATTAGTTACGGTTATAGTTATTAAGTTATCGTGTTTCAAAAATAACAAAACATACTACTACCTTAATGCTCAATTTTCGTCTATTTCCACCTATTTTATATAACTGTTTTCTGAATTTTAGCATAATAAATATGGATGATCCAGGCTACTTGCGCATTACACGAATCAGCAATAACTGCATTGGTAGAGTCTTAAGCGTTCTATTGTTCGCCAACATTTTTATCGCACTAATTTTTTATTCCTCTTATGTCTTAGCCATACATTAACACGGGGTCCGATTCTGGGGGGGGTCTACCCCGACCTCAGCGAGGGGTCTACCCCTGAAAAAATCCAAAATTTTAAAGGGGTCTGCCCCGCAATTAGCAAAAATTGCGAATTTTTAACGTTTTTGACCAAAAATTAGTAAAAAATGACAATTTTTAGCAATTTTTTAGAATTTTTTGAAAAAATCGCTAGAATTTGCTAAAAAATTACCAATTTTCAGTGAAAATCGCTGAGGGGTCTACCCTTTTTTGCTTTCCGGACGAGAGGGTCTGCCCTTTTTTCCTTTTCGCTGAGGGGGTCTACCCGTTTTTTGTCGGTCTGGGGGGGGTCTGCACCCCCCCCATTCCCCCCCCACGTTATCCTATGGTCTTAGCCCTGTATTTTGAGGGAACTTTAATTGTTGACACGAAGGTATTGTGAGTTTTCATTTCTTCTTTCCATTTTGGTATTTGTATCCATTTTAAGGCATAAGCCTTAAAAACCGATTGCACTAACATTAGTAACATGAAGCACGTTTCGTTTATTACTTCGTAATGCATTGTGCAAATGCTACCGTGAATATCGTAGGAAAGTTACTTAAATCTTGGTCAGCTGTTAAAACAAAGTGCATAGCAGGACTTTGGAAAGAAATAAGGCAGGTATGCTTCCCAGATTGCTATCTTGCTAGTATTAGTGTATGAGAAATACCGATTCATTATTTTAAAACTAGTTCCACTGTGTGTGTTCAAATTTTCAGCAGATCTAGTAGCTGACATATTTATTATCTACTATATGTTTTTGTCGTGTTGCTTTAATGTTTCCTCTTCAGATCATGTATTCTCCAAAGTTTCCAGCGGTTACGTACTGCAACTACAACCCATCGTGGATAACCAAAGCTGCAAGATCAGACGCAGCAAAAGAAGTTGTAAGCCCTTTTACTGGTACTGGTTAATAGTAGATGTGAAAATCCTAATGGCAGGCGTTGAAGGTCTGACACTCGTTGTACGTTCATATTAATCAGAATTCGTGGCCGTCGGCAATTCGAGACTGTAAACCTACGCTCTTATTCAGATTCAGACAAAACTAGATTCCACCGTATGGTAACTGAGAAAATTTTTAAATTTAGAAGAAATTAGGTACAAACACTATTGTTGTTCACTAACACTTCAATTGGAATTAAGTTAAATCTTCAGATAATGGAGGATAAGCCAGTCATATTCAAAGCCGGAAGTAGCCTACAGCAATATCAAAAATAGACATTAATTTATGTCACTACTGTTGTGAACAGCTTAGTTGCGGAATTTTAGAAAATAATCACTGGTTGCTTTTGAATTACGAACGCTCCATTTTGTGGAATTATTTCAATGATTTCCAATGTTTTTCTGAAATTATTTAAAAGGTGGTGGTAACTTTAAAAATGGCCAGCCTAAATTTGTACTCTGGTGTACGATCCAAGGCTGGACTGAGCTAATAAACATTTATCTCAAATTTTGGGCGCAAACTGTCAGTGCATTGTGAGTTAATTTAGTGAAAGGCGGCAGGGGATTTCTTACGGTTCATTTGTTTCGGCGCCATAATTTTGGATTGGTATGTCTCTTGGGAATTTAGTGTCTGGTACTATTTTGCTTTCTTTTATTCGAATTCAGTCTTGTGTCTGATTCTGCTGTTATGTCAAACTTAGTTTGTTATTTAGATGCATTTTGTCCTCATTTAATAACCTCGCGTAACTCGTTAGTTTTCACCATTTTATATCCTGTAGTTGGTTAGGATAATCCGACAATCAGAATCAAATATGCACACGCTCGACGAGTCTAGCAATCTTCTAGTTTAGTTTAATTAAAATCGTTTGTTTGAGATTGAGTAGTCGAAATCTCTACAATATAGTAGTTTAAGCAAAGTTTAGCTAATACACCAGACCAAAGTAGTGAATTTTCGAAAATATGTTGTTCTTGATATGTGTAACAATGTATATGTGTTCAGAAAAATCAGAGACCAGAGATTAACAAGAGCTTTTAAAAAATGCTAAAATTTTAAATTTAGGGTTTCATAAACTGTAACCGGCTTTAATTTGTTCTTGCATTGGATTTGGCATCGCAAGAAACTGCATATATGAATACAATGTTTGATTGAATAGGTATTACCTGGCTGTGTAGAAACTCAAATCAATGCCTAAAAGCATTGCAATTTGGAGACTACTCCATGCGTTATCGTTGTTATAATGCTTAACCATAACGAATAAGCTATTTTAACATTTACAGACTTTGTTTTAGCTGGCACTCTTAAAAACAACTGACGTACTAAGCGGAGCAAACCCACCTCCTTTAATTTCTACAAGTACGCAGTAAGAGTAAATTTACATAAAACTAAAGTCTGACCAAAAATTCTTGGAACCGAAATGTGAGCGCTTGTCCTGAGTTAACCTTTGAAGTTAGTCTATATAAAGTAATTATTTCTAGAATCCTCAGGAGGAATAGAATCCGGTAAAACCATCATATCCGGTCTATATCCGGTTACCGGATGCCAAATCGATAAAAACGCTTCAGGTTCGGAAAGAGAATGCTAATTAATTCATACTCTACCATATTGGTCCTTGGCCCAAGACATCTCCGAAAATCCGGTCGGTGTCCGGTAACCGGATGTCTAGGTCACAAAAACTGTACAGCAAGATGGGTAGGTCGTACATTTTTGATGCTTGAATTTTTGGATTCAGCGGGTCGAAATTAATCTATATACGAAGTTTTGTCCAATTCGGACCAAATTTGCGTGATTTATGGTCGTATCCGGTGTGAAAAAACCGAAAAAATCAGTTTTTCCGGTCTGCTGTTCGGAATCGCGAATAAAAAATGTTAGTTTTTGGCACAATAAATATTTGGGAGGCTGCTTTAATTTTACCGGTGTCAACTTTCCGGTTGTGACTTTGAAATTTGAGATTTCATGGGCTAGTATCCGGTTGGTCCGGAACATACATTAACATAGGGTCGGGTCCTGGGGGGGGGCTTGTACCTCAAGAAACAATTTCTAAAATTTTTGGAAAAATTAACGCTAATTTTATTAAAGTTAGCAATTTTTTGTCAAAATTTGCAAAAATCTTCAATTTTTGGAAAAAATTTCAAAATTGTGCCCAATTTTCCCGAAAAATTAAGCATTGGAGCTAAAAAAGTCCGGCGAAGCCGGAGATTTTTTGAAATTTTACTGTAAAAACTAATTTTTTCCGGCTGTTCGTGGTTACCCCTTGGCCATTTTTAGTTACCCCTTGTCCCAAACGGCGATAGGGCTTATACCTTGTCCGGGTTGGGGGGGGGCTTGGACTCCCCCAGACCCCCCCGCGTTAACCTATGGTCCGGAAGTCAAACTATTTTATTCAAATGATATTTCCTCTATCCCTAACAAGCATCAACCTCAAATTACTTCATATCTGCTATAATTTTTGAATGATAGCGTTTTAAAAGTGGGCTGATTTTGCTGGTTTTGTCCAATTATTAAGCCGGACATGGGATTTGATCCTATACGCTTAGCTTTGTCGCATGCAATATGAGTTATTTTTGAACAATTTTTAAAACTCCATCATTCAAAAGTTACGGCAGATATGAAGTAAATTGAGGTGGTGGCTTGTTAGGAATAAACCAAATAACATTTTAATGAAATAATTTGACTCCCATACTAACCGGATACTAAGATAATAGCCAATGAAATCTCAAATTTCAAAGTTCAGAACCGGAAATGGATCGGATATTCGAATACTTTGACACCGGTAAAATGAAAGTAGCCTCCCAAATATTAATTGTGTCAAAAACTAACATTTTTACCCGCGATTCCGAGCACCAGACCGGAAAAACCGATTTTCCGGTTTTTTTCGCACCGGATACGACCATAAATCACGCAAATTTTAGCCGAATTGGACAAACCTTCGTATATAGATTAATTTCGACCCGCTGAATCCGAAAATTCAATCATCAAAAATGTACGACCTACCCATCTTGCTGTACAGTTTTTGCGACCTACACATCCGGCTAGCAGTCGTGGACCGGATATTACCGGATTTTTGGAGATGTCTGGGGCCAAGGACCAAAATGCTAGAGTATGAATTAATTAGCATTCTCTTTCCGAATCTGAAGCGTTTTTATTGATTTGGCATGCGGTAACCGGATATAGACCGGATATGATAGTTTTACCTGATTCTCCTCCTCCTGAAAAATATATACTTTATATAGACCAACTTCAAAGGTTAACTCAGGACAAGCGCTCACAGTTCGGTTCCAAGAATTTTTGGTCAAACTTTAGTTAATAATTACTAGTTTTAGTTCCATCATTTTTAAAAAATTTAATGTGAAAAAGTTAGTTTTAGATCGTATTTGCCTTAAAGCTGTTCACTGGTATTGAGTTGTTATGCAAATTTATGTTTGCAGAAAAAGTTTCCAGGATATGGTTGATTGTAAAGAATAACGAAATGAATATTACTGTAGTCCATCAACCCATATATAATGTTCATTAGTCTGTAGGTTACAACATAAATTTATGTGTGCACATTATCTGTGCTATGTTAGAAAATGTTTCAGATATATCACCAGCCAATAATGTTAGGACATACTCAAACCAAACAATTACGAAATGTTTTAAACTGCAGGAGCTCGACGTTCGCTTCAACACAAACTGCAATGGCTATTTTACTGCTGCCGACATGTCGGAAGATCTATGCTTGACTCAATGTTATCGCTTGGGATATCCGCTTGCAGGTTTTTTCGTTGACATGTCAGCCACCTGATATAACAGGGTTATTTCAAAACATTTTTCAGGATTGAACATGCTACAGTCTAGTAACTAATTTTTACGAAACGGGCAGAAACCTATAGGAAGTTCACAGCGAACCGATACGGTAATGGACGTAGTTTCAATTTAACTGCAATCTTAGTTTTAATACTTTATTGCAGGAATTAGCTATGGAAATTGCTTCTGCATATTGCAAGAGCCCCCTTGCCACCACTGCGAAGACGTTTGCAGAAGTATATGTAATCTGGATGAAACTCAGTTAAAATCTAATTGCAGCACAGGTGTCGTATGCGTAAGGACAACTGGTCGTTCCTTCTCTGGGAAAAACAGCTACGGTAGTTATGATGACATTAATGACGTGATAATTTGATGCTTATGCCCTTCCAATTATGCTTAATGTTACACAATAACCTTACATAATTATCAATAATCACTTTTAGCAGTCAGTCCTCGCTACAAATAAACGAAGTCCTGGCAAAGTCAGCAGAGTAGAGACTGACTTAGTAAGTAGACATAGTTTAGACCGAACTTAAAAGAAACAACTGTTTTATTGGGACCGTTCCATTGTAAGTCATCGTGTAACAGGATTCTAAGATCAAATAAGCTTTGAGTCAAACCAATCACCCGCTTTCATGCTCAGCTTTAAAATATGCATTTTTTCCAAAGAAAGAAATAAATGTGACCAAAAGAAAAAGTGTCACTACAGCAAACATTCCAATCAGGTGTAGTGGTCGAACCCCTGACCGACAGTATAACGATTGAGCTATCCAGATTAATCGAGCCAACTTTATTTTTAATGTGGGCCAATACTCCACACGCCAATTCAAATCTGTTTTAGAATATGAAGAACCAAAGCATTCCCAATTCTGCCCAGAACGTTGGCTTCGAGGCGACCGAGCTTGCTACAGACTTCTTCCAACAAGAACTCATCAGCCCATAGCTCGTGGAACCGACGTGAACTATCTTTGCAGAAAACTTCATAAAAGTGCAATACCGCCAGTGTTCATTGATGGAAAACAGCTTCAAAGCTTTGACACAATAGTAAGGTCAGCAAGACGTAGCCGATAGTTGTTGTTTTCATAATTTTTTGTTAATTAGTTTAACCCGTTCCTTGTTTTTAATTCTGTTCCGGACTAAGGCTTTGCTTTTGTATGGATCAAGTATCCGTCAGACAGCCAGCCATGTAGTCAACTTACACTGAATATTTTGGAAAATCTGGATGAGTCCATGTAGAAGCAATATTGCTGAAGAAGATAAATTTTTACAATTTTTGAAGGTTTTAACTAAAAAGCATTGCGCAAACAACCTTGTTTTGATATATCAAAACAGTCATTTCAAGAAACATTCTTCAGAGATAGGAATAGTTTTGAAAGATTAGCGTAATGCTTATTATTTTTTATAACCTTGTATCCATGCTATAACTTAATGTAACCCTGCTGCAGCGCAGAAGATAAAACCTGGCTGCAATAGAATTGATGAGTTTTGACCTGGCTACTCCTCAACTCCTGGATGCTTAGATACCTAGTTTACAATCATTACATCTCAAATTTGTCGAATTAAGACAAAGGCTGCTAGTCGAAATAAGGATATGCAAACAAGGAGTATTTCATTCTTTCATTATGATTGCTTAAATATCAAAAATATCAACATCAGTACTTATTAACTGAATAATGTGACTAGGTACATCCGTAGTTTAACAGTAAGATACTGGTATTATCTTATCTTAAACTTGATCCCTCGGTTCTAGCTCACAGCCTGCATTCGCAGGAATAGTCTTAAAACTGCTAAAATAGCCAGCGGCCTTCTGAGAAATAAGAAACATTGTATAACAAGTGAGGGATTGTGCACCCGTCAATGTTTTTAGAAAATTTCTTTGGCCACAAGAATTAACGAACTACCACGGAAAAAGTGCAAACATACTCTTTGGCTATGCAAGTTTCAACCACACTGCCAGTCCAAGAAATTCAGACAGCTGGAATTACGGCTGGTCAAACGACACCACATGCCGGCCAAAGTAAACCGTAGTTTTATCCGAATAGATATATTAATTGTAGTAAAGAAAGAAATGAAATTTCTTTAATAACTAAGAAAATATCCTATATTTAGCCAACAATTCTGAATAAGAAGTTTTTCATTATAACTGTTGAGTTTTCATCGCATAACTGAAATATATATATCTTCGTGTCAAACTGAGTAGTCGCTTTACTTTATTTGGCGACGAGGAGTAAATGATAACCTACGTCAACCACTGCCTTTCCTGGAGACCCCAGGACAACCTAGTGTTCCATGGAAGTCATGGAAGCATCGATTTGATACCTACATGGTTGCTACTGGTCATGATGAATTACCCGATAGAAGAAAGATAGCCTTGCTTATCCACTGCCTAGGATCGGAAGGCCAAAGAATCTACGAATCTCTGCCTCAACTTAGAGCCAACCACGACGACAACAATGGTTTACAACAACCAACATATGCCGATGTAGAGAGACAACTAGCAGAACAATTTGACCCCAAATTGAACCCTGTTTCTGCCAGACATACCTTTCGGCAAAGAACCCAGAAACCAGATGAATCAATACAAACATTCTACAACGATCTGAGAGCCCTCGTAGCACCCTGCAATTTTGGTGATCCAGATGATATGCTACGAGATCAGCTTCTGGAAGGTGTCAGCAATCATAGAATAAAGGAAAGACTTCTAATGGAGCCAGATTTGAACCTCAACAGAGCTCTGACATTAGCGAAGCAGATTGAAAAGGCAAGCAATGATGCCAAAATTTTTGCTGGAACCAGTACAACACAAACAATTGTCAACCATGTACAAAGCACTACGGCCACCAGATATAGTAAACGACAGCCAGATAAGATACCTCATCAAAATCGCCAAACCAACCAGAAAACACCGGTCTGCATGCGATGTGGGATTGATCATCGCGCATTAGCCAACAGTTGCCAAGCACTTAAAGCCAAATGCAGATATTGTGGTAAAATCGGTCACTACGAGCGAGTTTGCAAAGCCAAGTCCCGGACTCAAGGCCGACAAAGAACAGTGAGGTATGTAAATAACGACTCTGCAGAAGTTGATACAGATTCAGATTCTGGTAACGACGACGTCCGAATTTTGAACATTAGATCAGAGAATACCCCTACCATCTATTGTGGAATCAACATCCACCTTAACAACAGGATTGTTAACAAAGTTCACTTTGTAGTCGACACTGGCTCCCCAGTATCACTACTACCACACTACATCTACAAACGGTATTTTTCAAAAATTGCATTGCAGCAGAATCAAACTACACTTTGCAACTACGATCGCACTAAAATTCAAGTCCATGGTGTCATTCAACTTCAAGTCAGTTGCAAAAAAGAATCTACCACTTCTACATTTTTCGTTGTGGATGGCAATCAAGCACTGATGGGACTAGATTTGATCAAGAAGTTGAAAATCCGAATCAATGGGGAAACTTTATCCATTCAGAAAATCAACACAACAACAACAACTCTGAAGGAACAATACGTCAGACTTTTTGGACCGAAACTTGGGAAAATAGAAAGATTTTCACATAAAATTCGACTCTCAAAAGACGTTTGCCCAGTAGTCCAAAAACTACGTAGAGTGCCGTATGCCCTAAAAGATAAAGTTAAAGACGAACTGATCAGGCTGGAGAATGAAGGCGTGATTGAAAAGATAGAAGCATCAGAATGGTTGCATCCGATGGTCTGCGTTCTGAAACCTAATGGTAAAGTAAGAGTTTGCTGCGATCTGAGAAAACTTAATGAAGTCATCGAATTGGACAAGTATCCACTACCCAACGTCGATGAAATCTTTTCGAAGCTAGGTCACTGCAAGATTTTTTCAAAACTGGATTTGAAAAATGCATATTTTCAAATGGAACTTCAAGAAGAGAGCAGGCCTCTGACTGCGTTCATCACTGAACAAGGTGTTTTCCAATACAAGCGATTGCCAATGGGAATGAAGAATTCGGCGTCAGCTTTTCAACGTATGATGGACATGATACTTGCTGGTTTACCAGATGTAGCCGTTTACCAAGACGACATCATACTGGGTGGTATCGATCAAGAAAGACACGATCGAACTCTCCACACCATACTACAACGGCTTGATAAGCGAAACATCCGACTGGAGATAGAAAAGGTTACCCTATCAGTACCATCCGTGGAATGTTTAGGACACACCATTGCAGAAAACTGCCTACAACCTAACAAAAAGAACTTAGAAGCCATAACCAGTGCTCCAACACCAGAGAATTTGCATGCTCTAAAGTCCTTTTTGGGAATGTGTGCATACTATCTGAAGTTTGTACCTAACTTTGCAACCGTTGTTGAACCACTCAGATTTCTCACTCGAGAGAACAGAAAATATGAGTGGACAAAGGATCAAGATGTTGCCTTTGAAAACGTCAAACAAATGATCAAGAACGCTCCAAACCTTGGCATATTCAACCCCAAATATCACACAATCATCTCAGCGGACGCATCTGCCTATGGATTAGGTGCCACCATTTCACAAGTTCAAGAAGGAACTGAAAAAGTGATAGCGTTTGCTTCATGCACACTCAACGAGAGAGAAAGAAAATACTCAACAGCAGAAAGAGAAGTACTGGCATGTATATGGGCCTGTGAAAAATGGCATACCCTACTGTGGGGAAGACCATTCACCCTAAGAACAGATCACCAGGTTCTAACAACACTTCTAGGATCTTCTGGATCTGGACATCGACCACTACGTATCTCAAGATGGTACTCAAGACTGCTGAACTATGATTTCAAAGTGGAATACAGAGCCGGAAGCCAAAATCAGGTCGCCGATGCTTTGTCTCGTAATCCACTGAAAGAAGAAACTGGAGTCGTAGAAGAAGATGAAGATATAATGGTAGCGACGATTTTTGGCAACCAATCCATAACACTTGAAGAGATTGCATCAGCTACTACCAATGATGACACTCTTAAAGTGGTGAAAAAGTACGTGCTTTCAAAATGGCCTAAAGCTGTTTCCAAAGATAGTCGACTCGTCCCATTCTTGAAAATTCAAGAACAACTGTACATCAGCCATGATTGCCTATGTCGAGGTGAGAACAGAATAATTATACCCGAAGCACTGAAACCAAAAGTACTCGACTTGGCTCACGATGGGCACAAAGGCATCACGAAAACAAAGCAAGTGCTTCGACAACAGTATTGGTGGCCAAAACTGGACGATGACGTTGAAAACCTCATCAAATACTGTCAACCTTGTCAATACAGTGACAAAGTTATACCTCCAAATCCAACACCTATACAAGAATTCAAACCGGTGTACTCTCCCTGGGAAAGAATCGGGATGGACATAATGGGCCCTTTCGCGACGGCACCGTCACATCAGCCTTACCTGTTGGTAATCCTGGACCATTATTCTAAATGGGTCGAAGTTGCAGTAACCAAAGATATATCAACCAAATCATTGATATCCTTTCTGGAACCGATTTTCGGAAGATACGGACTGCCGCTTGAGCTGGTTTCAGATAACGGCCCGCAGTTCACAAGCCAAACCTTTGAAACATATTTACAGAAGAAGAATATCAAGCACAAGAGAACAGCTGTTTACAACCCATCTGCGAATGGAGCAGTGGAAAGATTCAACAGAGTCATTAAATAAAAGCTACAAACGGAGCTGTACAGTGGGGAAGATTGGATGACAGCTGTAACCGACCTACTTGCTTCATATCGCGACACACCCCACAGGTCAACTGGACAAATACCTGCAGAAAGGTTTCTGAATCGAAAGGTTAGAACCCGTCATTTGAAAGGAAAAGTGTGATGTTGGGTGAACCTACACAGAAGACCCGACAGCCTAAAGCCAATAACTTCCTGAGTGTAGGAGATTATGTCCGTTACCGACTACCTCAGGTTCCCAAGGGTTACCCCAAATATTCAAAGCCGATTAAGATCACAGAAAGCAAAGGAAAGTCTTCATTTCGTTTGGAAAACGGGAAAATATGGAACTCTCGGAAACTGGTGAAAGTGCATGGTTTCGAAGCATCTTCTCAGTCTGATGGTGAAACAGAAAATCCGTTTCTGTACATCGAAAACTACCAAGAGCCTGCCATCCTTGTCAATCCTCCAGGTATGATGGATCCCATTGAGGCAGACCCATTGGTTCCCATCCCAGCACCACCGCGCCCACTCCGCGACAGGCGACCACCGTTAAGATATAATGCCATCGATGGAAGATTTTATCGACGGGCTTACTTTGACAATTGAACTTTTCAAGAGGGGAAAGAAATGTAGTAAAGAAAGAAATGAAATTTCTTTAATAACTAAGAAAATATCCTATATTTAGCCAATAATTCTGAATAAGAAGTTTTTCATTATAACTGTTGAGTTTTCATCGCATAACTGAAATATATATATCTTCGTGTCAAACTGAGTAGTCGCTTTACTTTATTAATGAGCACTGAGAGCTCTAAAATGTTCTTTCGAGTAAATCGGCGAATTTGTCTTTGCTAAAGGTATGTCTCCTGGTATTTGCGCATTTTTCTGCAGGTTCATGCCATGGTTTTACACATTTCCCCGGACAAAATTCACTGAACAAGAAAAGGCGTACGGATCGTGTACCTATGCAATTTCGTTTGTTGCTTCATCAGCTTTCGCCCACCAAGCCTGTAATAAGTTCGGGTCAGTCATTTGCCAAATTCAAGACGAATACGCATCATTGTGCAGACAAGGTAGAAACTTTTTGTGTCCATAAACACAGCAACTTTTTCAGAAAAGTGTGTTACTGATCCATGCTATTCTTTTTCTTTACGTCCAACTAAGCTGCTCGAATTGGTTGTTTTCCGATCACAGATCAAGTAGAATTAGCTAAAACATCCAACGAAGATTATTTCTGATATGCTACATTAACTTTGCTTAATTTATGTAGTGTATTTGCATGGTAAGTATGATTATTTCAGAAACTGAAGGACCTAAGTTTCTGGTGGGTGAAGTTGGATTTCCGCCACTTGTAGATTTAGACCCAACAACTGCTTTGGACGCGTTACCTCAAGTTGATTTCCTTTCGCGTGAATATAAGGTCTTTCCGTTCCAGGACCTCGCCGAAATAAAAGTGGTTAATACACCTCTTGATATGTGTAGTGTCCCGTTACTTTTTCAGGAAATATTTCAAGTCTTAACGCATAAAGCGCCGTTAATTTCAAGTAACAAGTCGCAGCAAGCCGTGTTTCATTTGTTGCTGTGTGGTTGTGGATTTGCAAAAGTACACTTCTATACACAGAGTAAGATCAATTAAGCTTTAGTCCTGTTGGAAGATAATGCCCATATGCGGTACAGTTTATGGACAAATCGTACGCAGATTCAATAAAACTATTTATTTCTACAGTGGACATATGTACCTCACTTTCAGCTTAATGAACTGTAAGGTAGCATCAATTTCAACTTTCTGAGTTTTACAGTAAGTAATTTATTAGTTATAAATGTGAGTGCAAACACTAAAACATTAGTGGAACGTGCTATTAGTTGTTATCCAATGTTAGTACTTATCATGTATGTTTTGGGACCGTATTACAGGATTATATGCTTTCACATTACAAACTGCTTGAAACTGAACTTGGAACCCAAATGCAGGCACTGTTCCAAGTGGCTACAGCTGCTGTCGAAGACTTTTATTTACAGCAGCCGCTAGGACAAATTACAGAACATCCTTCTCTGAACGGGCTCATATTTGCCTGCACAACGTCTGGGAAAGCGTGCCGAAAGTAAGAATAAATCATGACTCTTATGAGAAGCACAGTCACTGTCGTATCGGCATGATTCCACTTCAATTGAAGTCTACAAAAATGTGGGTCCAGAATTATTACCTATCCTGCATTTAGCATTCTTATTTTTTGTCTCATTTCATATGAGACTCGTAACATTATATATTTCAGAATCGCCATGATGAGAGGAAAATTTTTATAAAATTTGAATTTTGAGAAATTTCAAAAATTTTAAAATATCGGTTTATCGGGATTTTTCTCCAGAATATGCTAACATTTCTTTCCTTTATAAAAATCTTTCAATTTGAAAACAGACAAAATGGCTCAAGAACGAAGATCATCGGTTAAGGTTTGAATTTTTATTAGCATTTTTCTATTTTCAAAATCCTTTGATCTTTGTCGTTTTTGCAACTTTGACAAGGTATTGCTCGCTCAATGTTTGATGGAAAATTATTGCGTTTTCATTTAGGGGACCGCCTATGCATCTGCTTTAACGTAGTCAAATTCATTTTCCAAAATTTGAAAGTCGACTATTTCGAAAAATTGACATTTTTTGACCCAAAATTTCAATACACTGGTATCAAAAAATTTATAAACATCAACAATAATATATCATTTATGAATTTATTAAAAAACCATACATATACCGGAGGTAAACCCTGATAAAGCGATATTTTAAATTTTTTGGAATTTTAAAAATTAAAATTTTCCTCTCATCATGACAATTCAGAAAATGTGTAATGTTATGGGTTTCCAATGAATATTAAATGCAGTATCAGTGATCACAATATTGTACACACATTTTTGTGTCAGACTTTAGAAACACAGCTTTGCAGAATAAATGTAATAATATGTACTCTTACAGGGTTTTGCAGTCTCGGAGCGAAGAATCCTGAAAACTCATTCACATGCTGAATGTTTAGTTTATTCGTCGTATGTAACGAAACTTTGGTCAGATTAGTGATTTAATTTACACACAGAACTGTGTAAGTGAGCATTTGAAGGAGTGTTCTTTGCGCTCCAGTCACTGGAATCTCTTGGTCTAAGTTTCTGTGCTAAATTTGGGGGGAGGCGCATACCATCAAGAGTACATAATACATAAGAGTATGACAAGCGTCATACGCTATGTATTATCAGCTTGCTACATCCTCTGCACGCTATCGGCTGACCCCGTACCTAAATTAGGCCCCCCTTGACCCCGCCCCTATACATGTACGGGGTCCAAACGGGGGATCGGGGTCTATGTTAGTATACTTATATGTTAAACTTGACGGGGCCCCAATTTGTGTATGGGGTCTAAGCTTGTATGATTTACACATCTGTGTACAAAATATACAAGCACGAGCCCGATCCCCCGTTTGGACCCCGTACATGTATAGGGGCGGGGTGAGGGGGGTCTGATTTAGGTACGGGGTCAGCCGATAGCGTGCAGAGGATGTAACAAGCTGATAATACATAGCGTATGACGCTTTTCATACTCTTATGTATTATGTACTCTTGATACCATTAGTTTGCAGAGCTCAAAGGCTTATTTCTGCAGAGCCTCTCGCGCAGCAGGTTCTTATGTGCAGAATCTTATGTGTCTTATGTAGAATCATGCTCTGCAATCATGATCATTCATTTACATGCAAAAGATGTGAATATACATGAATGCACGTAAACAATGTTTAAGAAGACAGAACATCGTTTGCACATAAGATTCCATTTTGAAATTCTTCATTAACGATGACTCATAAAGGGTAAATAGGAGTCAGAAATGGAGCATATTAAATCAGAATAAACCGGCTTCTTCACATTCAACTTCTTCAGCTTCTTCTTCAACTGACACTGAAAAATTGTTGCTAGCTTTTTGCAAAGAGTGGCTTATCGTTTTTACACATCATGCAGGTAATGGAAAAGCTTTAAATTTATATTCAACTTTATGAAGCAAAGGATTCGATAATGGCAAAGTTTGCAGTTGTATTTTTCTATAGCACACACAGCACACACACAGCAACTGATAGATTTGAAGAGACGGTATCCAGTAATTTTCCTTAATACAGCAACAAATTAATCATCAACTTCAAGTCAGCTTTCGCTGCGGAGCAGGCCTACAATTTTTAAAATTATAGCACAGTAAACATTTAAATTTTGCAGGCAATATTGCTTGTTATACATATCTTAAACATTTCTTGAACTTTGTTAATTGAGCTATCCGTACGATCAAGGGAGGAGCTCAAAGGTGCGCGTTATTTTGCGGAGATTTTGATGGTGTGATTTTTGAAAAAACTTAGTTTTACTTTACCTTATCCATGACTTCTAAATTTTTATTGTCAATTTGTGGAATATAGTAAATATAGTTCCTTTCTTGAACTTATTTGATTGAACCATTACTGCGACCAGCAGAAGGGCTACAAGATGCGTGGATATTTTGCGAAGGATTTTTGTGGTATGGCTTTTTAAGAAAAGTTTGATATTAATTTCTTCTGATCCCTGACATTCGATTTAGATATTTGCTTTTAGATTTGGAAACATTATTTTCAGATTGCTTGAAATTGGAATGCTAAGAAATAATTACAAGAACAAATCTCATCACTACAAATTTTGGAAAAGCATGTCTTTCTAAATCCTATATTTGCCATTTTTACCACACTTTACTCCTTTTCAATTATCCATTTTGTTGTAAAATCTAATACACTGGTCATGTTTCCAAGCAAAATTTAGCTCTTTAATTTCATTTAATCGTCCCAACCGAATTGTCCCGCTCAACCGATTGGATTAGTTTTAAAGTAGCCAAAACATTTAAATTGAAAATAATTGAATTTCGCAACAAAAAGGCTGACTTAATTTCAGGTGATTTTAATGTGGGAGCTTCGCAAAGTGCCCCAGCGAATGGGATTGGCCCTAAATAGAGGTTGGCATTTTCTGGAAAATTGTTTTTTGTTTTTATGTGTAATTCTCTCAATGAGTAAATTTTTTAGGTGTTTTAAAGCTGAAATACAGAATTTAACGAAAAAAATTTAAAAACCAGAAACTTTTTTAGTTTATGGCAATGATAAAATTGGGCATTTCACTCGCAACTAGTCGTGGAAACAAAATTTATGGGGACATTTTGAAGGAGGGGCTCGTCGAATGAGGAAGCTCGATGGTTTGCCCACCATCCGAACAAATATAGTCAGGGTGGATAATTTTTGAAACAAGGTTATTACACGCTACTGACAATAGCTAAACAGACGGTTTCTATGCCAGCATGTAGGGGTTGACCTTTGCTTTGCATGCCACCAGTAAGATCTGCATTCGGTTGAGCTTCAAATGGGCTAGTCTCAATATAGACAACCTTCTTATCTTACAAGTGGATTATGTATTTTATACACTGTTGGTTAAGTTGACTACTAGTTTTGTAATAATAACAACTAGTGAAGTAGCGAGAATGGGTTGCCGCTGCTTTTTCCCTTGGAGACACGGATTTGCCATTCCCGGAATCCGGGAAATATCGGACTGCCCGCGCTTCAGTCAACACTTCACCCCACCCCCAACACCCCTTAAAAATTTCAGCCCAATCGGGCCACCCTGGCAAAGGTTAGAGGGGGACAGGGGTTGGTAACGAGATGAATAATAATAAAAACGGACATGCCCAGATGAAAGGGTTGCCTTTTTTGTGTAAAAAGCGGCAACCCAATAATAATAATAATAATAATAATAATAATAATAATAATAATAATACCAATAATAATAATACCAATAATAATAATAATAATTACAATAATAATAATAATGATAACAATAACGATAATAATAGTAATAATAATCGCTAGCAAGTTCTACAGAAATAAAGTAAACATCCTTATTGCAATCATATACTTGCAAGGATAATTCTCAAATACAAACGACTATGTTCATTATAATTCCACGGAGTCTTACACCTTCGGACTATGCTAATTGGATTAATTTTCGACTTCGCTCCCCACTCCTCTCCTATTAAGTAATCTTAGTTCTGACGATAATATATTGAATTGAGTTCTTTTGGCAGAAGCAAGTAAAAATCGAAAAGTCACTGCTTTTCCTCGAAAGTTTCTTTTCTTTTGTAGTTGAAAACTAATAGGCATATTCATTGTTCAAATTCTAATAAGCTAATTCTCGAAGCCAAAGATTTTACGCAGAAGGAATGCTTTATCAGCAATGAATTTACATAGCAACCAAAACCCAAGTTTTAGAAACGTATAGCTGAGATAAGAAATCAATGTAAGTCAAACTTTCCCTTTATCTAAATGCACGAGACTGCTCCTCATAGGAAAGCGTTAATGGAAGAAAGATGGTGATCCTGTGCGTACGGATATCCTAAAACAAATTCGATATCTGACGTATTCTAAATTCTAAATACATAGGGTGAGCTGCGAACATCCCCCTGTTTTAATATTCCTAAAATTTATTCTTATATGTTACCTCTGGAATAAACTAAATAAAGCTGCTGATTAGAGCACCACTGGATTAATCCTAAAACCCTTTTGGTTTAATCCCAGTCAACAAAAATAAATTGCAGGGTGGATAAGCCGGATTTCAAGAAGTTGACTGAGGCGGAAGCGCTTGACCCTGCACTTCTCTACTGTTTACCCTCAATGGACTATCAACTGACTGCTGATAACTAATAATGTTAACCAACTAATTACGTTGAAAAGTAAAATATCATAGCACAATAATTGAAAAATTGGTAGTGCAAGGTGCTGTTTTCATCTGCAGCACTTAAGATCCAATTTTGCGAATACATTTTGTATATTTTAGTCACACATTTAACGTATTTGAAGACAGCAATCAGGGCTTATGTGCAACAGTAGTAATCTCAGAAAGCTCAGCGTTTTTACCTGGGGAAAACAATGGTAAAGTTGCTATGCCTTCAAATGACCTTATTTTAACAGCAGACGTCCTGGCCCGTCCCTTCATTTGGAAAATTGAAGATTCCCCAATCTAACCTCTACTGAGCTAAACAAACTATATGATTGGTTCTCGTACGCTATGAAGGTCCAGCAAATTGTGTTTTCAAAGTTCCTGTATATTTCAGGCTTGGAACTCACAGTAAATACAACATCTGGGGCGCTGCTGATTAGCCTAGAAACTGAAGGCCCAAAACTTATAATCCATGATAACGATGGAAAAAAGCCTATGATTTTATCGTCTGGATACGTCATCTCGCCGAACCAAAAGTTCTCATTTGGAGTTTCTTACGTAAATCTTAGCAAGTTCTCTTGTTGTTTGCAACTTTGTTCAGTAACTGTACTTCAGTGACACGTACTTGAGCAAGAACAGTTTTAATAATTTTGTTTATTTAGTTTTTTACTAAGGCAACCATCTCATCTGGGTAATTATGTCGCTTCATTATTTTGCTTGACTATTCTTCAATGCAGTGGCTTTACTGAATGCAAAAAGCATTTATTCAAGCTAACAATGTAAGCGGCTACTTATTGTTACCTCCTTGCTACATCTTTCTTCGGTCTTTCGTATTTTTGCAGGCAAAAGAGAAACGCCTCAATATTCCCAAAGGAAGATGCATCCAGCAGAAACTTATAGAAAATAACAATTATAGCAGTCAAGTATTAGTTCCTTGATTAGTATATTCGGATTCCTGAGTATAAACAAGCCAGCTCTGTCCTTAACATGTGGCGGTAATTTTGGAAAAACTGATTTCCTCCAAAATCGCCGTTTTTGTAACACAAAATCGTCTTTGGCTTATAGTGACTTAGTCACTGGAGATAGCTCAGAAGTTGTAAAAGCAAAAATGTTCATTTTCGTGTCCTCTTTCCATCTATAACAACCAATCTGATGTATCTACTATCTACTGACAGTATAATGCCAAAAACCTAGCTTCGAGCTATCTCTAGTGGTTGAGTTAGTACAAGCAAAAAACGAATTTTGGGGTCAAAAACAGCCATTTTCGAGGAAATCAGTTTTTTCAAAATTACTGCCAAATCGTACGAGCAATTTTCGTTTATTTATACTCAATCTATACGCAGCCTGATTGTCCATTTTATCAATGCCTATTAGCTGGGATTCGTTGTTTTAAGCTAGAGATTTGTTCGAAAAACCATTTTGGCAAAACTGCGATTGTTTTGTTTTGAACATCGATTTCTCAAAAACTTCAAAATGGATTTGCCTGATTTTTGGCTGGATGTAGAGTCGCCCTATTGTGGACGGTCATTTTTCTTGGTTTAAGCTAAAATGTCTCCAGTTACGAGAAAACTGAATACAAAGCTGCGAAATTTCGTGTCACCGCACATTTGCCGGATTTTCTGGAGCATTGAGTCTCTTTGAGCCAAATGCAGAAAATATCCCTCGGCCCATATGCCTTCAAATTTTGTACAAGAAAAAATTTTGTTCGATTCACAGTTTTGAGAAATCTATGTTCAAAACTTTTTCGTCTGTATTCAGCCTATCAGATATCAGTAAGCCAGAAATTTTTGCTAGTTTCGTGCTTATTTTGCTAGCTTCGTAAGCTGTTGGAAATCTTTCAACTCCCCAAATTTGCGACAGTTATAACGTTTCAAAAAAATCGCCGCAAAAGACTGCACATATGGATAACACCACCTTAAGGGGGGTCACTATGGTCAAAAATTGATAGTCACGGAAATTCGCTCATTTGCACACATAATATGCCCCCATATGTTCTTAAAAACAAGACAATATATTAGTGTTAGAAATCAAACTGTGACAAAGTTATTCAAGTTCAAAGCCGGAAAACTTGAAAATTCCGGTGAATAGCCCTGCAAGGCCAGGTGGAGACCAAGCGCGACCGAATATAGGCTTAACCGATACACCAAATTAAAGCCTTTACAAAGGTAATATTTAAGGGCAGACGTCGCTCAAGGCCAGCTATCCAGGCGTTCATAATGCATGCTTGAGTGATGTACTGTCCTAATCTTGCAGGACTGCCCAGTATAACTTTAACTCGTGTTATCTTGCACAGGCAACATTTTAGACCCATGGTTCTATGAGAAAAGTTGCTCCTCGTGCCATTAGCTATCGATTGATACCCAACTTGTCTATATTTGGAAAAATTTTAAAATTGACATTTTGCACCTGTAAAGATCAAAGGTGCCGCCACAGTTTTCATGTTCAATATTGACGCATTTGTTTTGGCCACATTATGTGACAGACATGGATATATTTATTTATCTTCCAAGTTTGGCGATTTTGACCGCATAATGAGTGAGAAATTATCAAAAGAATGTGAAAATTATGAAAAATGGCTGAGTTGATAGAGATAGTTGATAGAAACTTGTGAATACTTTCATGTTTTTATGCGTAGAGTGCAGCTATCTGTAACTTTTGCCAATCGTTCAGACAAGCAAAAGAGTACTGTAGGTCCTGTTTTTCATGGTCCAAAAAGGCCTGATTTTCCAAAATTTATACTTTAAAAATTCAATAAATCCGTCACTCAACGGAATTGCAACAATCTAGATAGGAGAACTCTACAATATGTCCTTATCATGTGTGCAACGTTGTAGTTGTAGCGCTATATCGGCCATACAGCGAAAACGTTTTCTGCCACAAACCTTTTAACCTAACTTTTTCACTTTCCTCTGTTTAGCACATGCCAAGGTCTGTCTTGTTTTGAGGACCCATGGGGACTACAAAATATGTGAAAATGAGCAAACTCTGAGATGGTCGAAAAATCGGCGAAAACGTGATCCCCTCTTAAGGGCAATACCAATGGTCAATGAATTTTCAACAATTAAGCCATATTACTGATTCTTTATCCTTTTGTGCTTTATGACAGTATGAACATGCCGAGCTTGTATGCTTTGCAAAACACTCAGTGTTGCCTTTTCAAATATGCATGATTTACGCAATGCTTCATTTATTGTGTACTCTTGGTTTATAGACGTGTATAACAAATTGCTATCAGAATTACTTGGTCTCTGCGTGTGGATGTCAAGATGCAGCATTCGCCAACTTGTCCTCTACTTTTCCTTTCTGTCATACCAAAGTCGACTACAGTAGGCTCTCAACTTGACCTTGGAATAGTCACGTGCGCAGCTTAAGTACCTTTTCGAAAACAATTGAGACATTCAGTGTAGCTTACTTCCACGAAATTCACATTTTCTACGAAACTCAGATTTGTGGTGAATTCCTACTAGTAGCTGCCGTAAAAGGCTTCAACAAATAGTGTCGTGAAGCTGTTGGTTAAAGCCACTGTGCTAGTGCTATGATCACAACGTGAAGGGTTTCCTTAAGGAGAAACGCTATGAGAACTTAATTCAGGGCAACCGCTTTCTATACTAACTAGTAAACAAAGTTTGACACAGAGTCTGTTCTCCTAATTAAAGAAAGCGCTATCATGGCAGTATCATTTATTGGGTAGTACACGATTGCTTCTTTAGTTTAGGTGGGTTTATGCCACTGTTTATCTAACATTTTAGTGCTATGCTTGAGTAGTCAAACAGACGCATTCTATAGTAATGTTTACAACTGGATGGACTCATGTGACTGCATACGAGAGTGCAGGTATACAAACATTGTTGCATTTAAATTAAAATGGTATGTACGTGTCTGCTAGCTACAAACTCGAGTTATATTTTGATCAAACGTTTATTTTACAGAAGCCAACTCACAATAATATAACACTCTTATTAACTAATACGTATTTCTAAAAATGGGCAAAGTGTTGCTGCGGCTATAGTTATGTAGTTTTTTGAATCTTATGTGCGGCAAGTTGATGCGTTCACTTTTTAAAAGCTACTTTCTGTTCAACTACAACAACCATGATAACCCCTTCTAAAAGAATGCACGGTTTTAAATCGCATAGACGTTTTACGATATTTATGACTCACATATAATAGATGCTTAATTTATATAATGTAAACGTATCCTTAATGTTTTTACTAATTATAGCTTTGGCTACTTCGACGTTGAATATAGCACGTATCCGTTATTGGAAAGGGTAAGTGTTAATAAAAGGACCACCTGGATTTTCCTTCCAATTAAAACTCTAAAATGAATTCGCTGCATGAAATTTACAACGGACTTTTGAAAGTATTCTATACGACGGACCTTTGGTCCAAAAATTCTGTGAAAGGTAATAAGTTTTATTCACAAACCTTCCAGACAATCGGGAGCTTAATCCGGACATTTTGTGACTATCTAAGAGATTAGTCACAAACTGTCCCTGGATTAAGTAGTATAATATATAACAAAACATATTCTAGAAAAGGTTTGTAACTAAAGCAAATAGTCACAAACTTTCTGGACTAAGCACATGACTAGTCCGGAAAATGGTTTCGGATTGTTTGAATTGTCTGTTGTTAGATGGTCGCGTGTAAGCCTGCAAACCAGGGCAAGTTTAACGTGACGAACCCATAATTGCCACCAAACGTTTCAATACGAGTCTAGTCTGTATAAAGAAAGTGCAATTCTCAATCTAATAATGTATTATCCCTCCTGAAGGAAACTTTTCGGTTTGTGCTAAATTTCTACATACAGATAAGATTTTCTGAGCACAAGATTATATCATATTAGCATACATACATATACAACTTCCGGCCAACATGTAAATACTTATTATTCAACAGAAACAGCTGAACTGGCTCGCCAATTGACTTTGCAGCCTAAACTTCACCAGTCAGAAACTGACTTTTCCATTCCAAACTGTACAAACACGTTCAAAAATATTTTGGGGAATCAAAGCAGGCAGAGTTGATAATGTGTTTCATTTTATTATGTGCTTTATTTGCAGGGTTTTCACATGGGCGGACACAGGTAATGTCAAGTCATATGTCCATTTATATGGTAGTTGTGCGTACAGAGCGCATACCTTCTCCTTCATCAAACTTACATCAATAATTATCATCAATAACTGTGTTCCTTGGTTTCCGTCAACATATAAATAAATACATTGCAGCGTGATGCATGCTCTTGAAATAATATTTGTACTCTGTTGTTCTATTGTTCTATTGTTCATATATTCAATATTATATTATATTATTATATATTCATATTTAAAATTCATTCCGCCTGCCTTAGTCTCAATTCTCATGCTCGTAGAGTTCAAAATCTAAATCGTAGGGCTGAACTTATCATTGTAATGCAAGAAACCATATTTGAAGGCTGGAACTGAAGAAAGTCAAGTAAGTCAAACAACATATTACTGCAACTCTGCGGAATAAAAAGTTCTGTTTCACGTAGACCGCAGTCTTTTGTTAAAAAAGAATAACTACACTACAGCCAATGGAAAGGGCTTGGAGCTCTAGAAGATGATGTAAAATTGCGTACTGATTATTTTTAAAGCCAACTATTTGCAGCAACCACATTTGTGCAGTTTGCAGCTGTAATACTTTTAGTGAATCAGCAACGGTTTCGGTGTTTATGAGACACGGTTACTACATTCGTTTCACCGAGAAACATAGGTACACGGTAAGAAAACTGCTGTTTATGCACTTTAATGATTAGGTGTTGCCAAGAGTACATAAAATGCGTCTGTCAAACTTACTAAGGTGCACCGTGTGCAGCAATTGCATAGAAACAATTTTTTAGTTCTGCACAGAATAAGTATTAACATTGATTAAATCTGTGTAGATTTGTTACTTTTACAAAAGATGTCTGCATAAAAATGGATATAAATCTGGTGCAGAAATGCTTTGCTTTTGAAGGAAATCTATACAGAATCTACCAGGTAAAGGGTAGAAAGGTAATCTGCAATCGTAGTCAGTAATCTGAGAAGGTAATTTGTGCACATTCTGTACAGATTTATAGCCCTAAATTACGTAATGTGCCATGAAATGTGTAGTGAAGATATATATGCAGTCACAAATATGTTGTAGACAGAATTCATATACACAATGATTAACCGGTGCAAACAATTCCGTATAGCTTTTTGAGAAAGCAATGTTTAAATCTGATTGTGTATCACTCGGTACTTTTGTCTTAAAATTCAGTCCCACTCGGTACGGAGTCCCACTCGGTACTTTCCAATTTTTAAACAATAAACGTCCCATTCGGTACTTTTGAGTCCCACTCGGTACTTTCGAGTCCCACTCGGTACTTTTGAGTCCCACTCGGCACTTCTAAATCCCACTCGGTACTGTGGAATCTCACTCGGTTCTTTTTATTGTCTTGCTCGGTACTTGAGGAGACTAAATTTTTCTACATTTAATGTAACAATTTGCAAGAATTTGCAATATATTTGATAAATTGTTCAGACACTGCTGAAGATAAAACATTGAATCTCTGTTCTTTGTTTTATTCTCAACAATCTTTTTGTTTGCTAGTGTGTTTGTGTGTTTAACATTTTTAGCCAAAAATTAGTAAAAAGAGGCCTACCCCAAAATTTGCAGAAATTGCAAGTTTTTAACGTTTTTAGCAAAAACTAGTACCTATTGAAACAAAGATTTTTAGCTATTTTTAGGAAATTTGTTTTAAAGTTATAGTGTTAGTTTACATAACTTTATAATGCTATAAAATGAAACAATTTTCCAGTAGTGCTCAAATCAATGTAATTTGCCAATATTTTAAATAATTCATGAAAATTATAGTTTAAATACTTCAAATTGAATTTAATGTACCGAGTGAGACTATAAAGTACGGAATGGGACTCAAAAGTACCGAGTGGGACTCCAACGTACCGAGTGAGACAACAGTACCGAGTGGGACTACTTGAGAATGATTAGAAAAGTACCGAGTGGGACTCGTACCGAGTGAGACTCTACCTTAAATCTGTACAGAAACTCCTTTTAACAAGCAGAAATTGTATGCAAAATGATTTTACTAGTTTTTGAGTGTAACTATATACGTATTGGTTGGCACCGGCTACGCAGTTCATTTGTATTTTGTGCCTGTCATCTGGCATGTGTGCTAGAACTTTACCTTTGTCCAAGCAGCAGCAATAGAGATCGTGGCCTCCACAACGTTTCTATCCTCCACACGGTAACGTTTTGATATTGCTCACAGAAGATATGATCTTCGGCAATCTGCGGTCAAACCAATAAGCGTACAAACGATACGCTCAGTTTGAATACATGCATCAAATGGAGAAATCGTGTGGAATACAGTTATCAAAGAAAGATAAAGAAAGATCCTAAACCCCTCTATATGTTTCTAACAGCCCCATGAAATCTTAAAACCTGTTTTATATGCTGAGCTCAAGCTAATGCACTCAGAATAATGTATAATCGCAGGATACGCTGAGGCATAGCTGGAAAAACTATAATTCAATCCGGAAACCTAAATAAATCTTTGTAGAATTCCAATCTTCCATAACGTATCTGTAAAGAGTTCTGTATAGTTTGCTTATTGATAAAATATATTTCTATACAATTGCTGCACATAGTGTAAGTGTACCTTAGTTAGTTTGACAGACGCATAAAGAGTATGACAGCTGTCATACTCTATGTACCATATGCGTGACACATCCTCCCCACGCTAACGGCTAACTCCACCCCGCAAATTGGACCCTTCACTTCAAAAGCATTTGTCCGCTATGCGTGTGCTCTAAAGCTCGAAACAGACACAGAACTCGCGCACGTAGTGCTTGTGTTTTCTAGCTTTAGCACATAAACATAGAGCGAGTGAGCGTACCCCCGTTTCGACTGGGTACAAATTTGCGGGGGAGAGTCACGGGGGCCAATTTGGGGGAGGTAAGCCGTTAGCGTGCAGACAATGTGTCAAGCTGATAATACATAGAGTATGCCAGCTGTCATACTCTTATGTATTATGTACTCTTGGTGTTACTGAACACTCAAAGCATGGTAATCTGATAGGAGGAATGAAATTTGAGAACATAGCTATTACAGCTCAAATTAAGTTGAAATCGTGTATATCCAGGTCTTTCAAGAATCTGTACCATTGTTAATGTTACGTAATAAAAATTTGAAGCAACTTCTACAGTTCAGCTCTGCCATTTTAGTCGCCAGTATTCGTGTTTAAGACCACTAGTGCATGAAGCAATCACAATACTAAGCACTACTACTACATCGTGAAAGAGTTACGTGTGTTCATAGCACATTTGCACTATGTATGTACATTTATATCCTGAACTCATGTGTCATGCATGCATCTTGGCAATTAGTAAGCATGTTGTCTCTTAGGCGGATTTAGTTGTCAACGCCTGGTTTCCGTAATGCGGGTTAGTTAGTAACAGAATAGGTTCGAAGTAGAAATTATACGAAATGGGGAAAAGAGAAGATGAGTAGACTACAAAATTAATCTGTGGGCCTGAAGCAATTAAGAGTGTGTGTGTGAATCAACTATACTCCCAATTGCAAAGTTGAAGTGCTGAAGTAGATGCTGCAATTTTTGCGTTTTTAAAAGCCACTAAATATTTTCTTTTTAGTAGGCTTAACCTCATTCGAAACAACCTTTTCATGGAAGAAGCTGCAAACTGGATTGTCCTAACCACACTTCCCTAAAATAAACGACACGATTGCTATATTTTCAGGCTATTGATGTATTGCGATTGCATGCAGGAATGCTGGGCATCCTTGTTGGTGCTTCTATTATAACGATAATAGAAACTATAGTCTACATATCAAGAAAATGTCAAAAGCTGGACAAAGTTTTACATTGCTTTCACCATTTGTGGTTATCCGATCACTAGTGTAGTAAAGGTTTATTAATTGGAAGTTGCTTAAACTCCATATGTATATTTCATGTAAGAGCTCTGATTTTGAAGCAAAGCAGAATAATAAGTTGGCTCACAAAAGAGGAAATATGAATATTGTAGCGCTCCTACCAGGGCTGTTGGATCAGGAAGAGACCGAGGATAAGCCCGCACGGGAGGCGTCCAGTATCAATGACCCGGGTTTCAATTAAGACGCGTCCCGCGGCTTACTCAACTCGGAATCCAACGAGAGCGCATCCAGCGCAGGGCATTCTGAGCCCAAGGGATCCGTGCTCCTCCGACACACGTTCCAGACCCCTTTAGATCCAACCAACCAGAAGCAACTACTGGGGGATCGGAGACAGGAGTCCAATCCGGGTCCTCCTGGCAGCCTCGCCACATGTAGCGCTGCTACCAGGGCTGGTGGACCAGGAAGAAACCGAGGACAAGCCCGAACGGGAGGCGTCAGGCACCTTCGTACCCACGAAACCAGGACCTAGGAGAGAGAAGGGAAGAGGGAGGTTCAGCTTTTCACTCACCAGTAAAAGTAAAGAATTGGTCCAGCCGGGGATCGAACCACGGCCCTTCTGATCCGGAAACAGACATGCTACCGCTACACCACAGGGCCATCAGCTGAACTCCCATAGCAGGCTTATCAATCTTTCCTATGCCTGCTTCCCTTACATCATGTAGAGCCGATAGTATTTGCAAAGACATGTAACTGTGTGACATTATCAGTATTGATATACCTACGTAAGCAAATTAACTTCTACCTGAATCAACTTTCAATTTTGTCAACTTATGTCAGTAATCTGGTCTCGAATTGACGTGATGTTAGTTATGTTTTTCGTGACTGCAAAATTTTGTTCTGAATGGAGGCAGAACTATTTACACGGGATCTGGTTATGTTTAACGTTGTAGTGCCTTCTCTTAATACAAATTCAGGCTATGCTCAGTATAGGCTAGTATAGCCTAGTATAGCCTCCGGTGGTTTTTTATAACCCTAAAGCCGAAATTGTTCTTCTTAATTTCTGTAATTTCTTTAATTCTGGCAATAAATTTTCATAAAATAATTCTGAGTTCTGCCCCTTTCTTGCAACACTTTTGTAGCATTCCTCTTGATGTTTAGTCTGTTCCCCCCTTGTGGACCATCAATGATATAATTTTAGCAAGTATATGCATATATGCATTAATGCAAATTAGTTTTATAAACGTTATGATCAGTCAGCCATATGCTTCCTGTCTGACAAGTTGCTCTTAGGGTGTGCATACGTACGTGTTTGATCTGAGCAGTGAGCAACACATGTGATTTGTAAACAGTGTGATCTAACTTTCGGCACAATTTACTGAATCACAGAGTTCTTTGGCCATCTGAGAAAAATTCTGCTGTCAATATAAGTGAGATCAAACGTGAAACGTTTCAGTTTTTCTAGAAGTTGTTCACAATAGTTGGATAAACATTCACTCTTAGAAATGTTCCTGTAGAAACTACAGGAATCACTTTTGTAGATGATAAGTACAATAGCTTTTGTAGAAAATACAGATTGAGTCTTGTAGTTTCTACAGGTCATCGTTGGTAGTGTTTACCGGACATACTTTGGTAGCATGGATTACAAGTTAGACTAGTATTCAGTACTAATGAAACCTGTAGTTTTCACTAGTTTACAGGTTTGCTCACACGAAAGTACTCAATATGCTGATAACGCAAATTTTGTTTATAAGGGCGACAGTGGTCATAATTTTTGAAGACTGAAATTTTAGAATTTTTTCAAATTTTCAGTCTTCCAACACCCAGTGGGTGATTTTTTTGTAACGGCCGCTCCCTGCCGAAAATATTTTGGGAGCGGCCGCCCCCCGCACCTGCCCCCTCCCTTCTGAAATAACAGGTCGCTCCAGTAAAATTTACAGGTTTTGTCTTGTAAAAAATACAGGTTTGGTATCTGATATAGGATTGTAAAAAAGTCGAACAAAACTACAGGTTTCCTTAGTATTTTCTACAGGAAATTCCTGTAACAAAAACTACAGGTTTACTTAGTATTTTCTACAGGAAACTCCTGTAATTTTTGCTATTGCAGAGACCGGTAAAAATACAAAAGTTACTGTTGTGGAAAATACAGGAAGCTCCGCTAGTGACTAACCGCACAGGAGCACTTTTGTAGAGAACTACAAGAATTCCTGTAATTTCTACAGGAGTCTTTTTAAGAGTGCACTATTCATACGTCACGTTCACAAAATAACATACTCAAACCTGAATTGATCATACAAAAATACCAAACAACAAAGCACATTCGAGTAGATTACCTTCAGGCCTTGAATTGCTTACAAAGTATGTCCATATTATGTGTAGGAAGCAAACTTTGCAAAGGCTTTATCGGAATCGAACAGGGAAAGTGTTAGTGTTAGATAAACAGAAAAATAAAAGACAGAAACAGTTAAAACGTTATATAATTGGTTTTCTGGTTAACACAATTTCAGTTTTCAGCTAAATTTAGTGCTCGGTTTGCCGAACGATGCCCCTTTTAGGGGTCAGCTTGTTGTAAGTTGGATGGAAACGCTGGCCTTGTAGCGCTTCTGCCAGGGCTGTTGGACCAAGAGGAAACCGAGGACAAGCCCTATACGGGAGGTCTCCGGCACCCTTGTACCCATGAAGAAGGAGAGAGAAAAGGGATGAGGTAGATTCAGCTTTCCACTCAGCATTGAAAGTGAAGAATTGGCCAGGCCGTGGGTTGGAACCACGGCCCTTCCGCTTGCAAAGACAGACGTACTTACCACTACGCCACCGAGCCTTGAGCTGAACTCCCCTATCAGGCTTATCAATCTTTCCTATATCTGCATTTCTTACAGCCTTGCTTTAGACATAACCCCAAACCTCCAGCAAACTCCAAGCCAAACCGTTGCCAATTGGGGATCTGACTTGAGCTGTCATACTGCATAACCTGTTCATTGATAGCAGGAGTATCGAACAGCCCTACTCCATGCATTATTATAAGTTTGAGTTCTCCTCTGCACGCTGATCCAACCGTACATCGCAAATTGAGCGCCAGTGAACTATACAAATTCGCCAGCTATGCGTGAGTTCTAAAACTGAAAACAGACAGGAAATTCGCAAACGCACTGCATACTTTTTCGAGCTTTAATACAAGCATACAGCGAGTGAATGTAGTGAACGAGCGACTAGGTACCAATTTGCAGGAAAGGACCACTGGGGTCCAAATTAGCGGGAGCTGCTCAGCTTTTGGCGTGTAGAAAATTTTCCACACTTATAAATCATAGAGTATAACAGTGGCCATATCGGTCAAACTGCCATCGTTGAATCAGAACTTGGCTTTGATATGTAAAGCGATGAGGTTGAATCAAAGCCTGGTCTTAATTACCGGTGAATCGAAACTTTAACGTGAGAATTAAAACTAAGCTTGATGTATAATGAATCGTCTTTAAATTTGGCACAGTAGAACCTGATCATGTTTGGCATCAAATGAGTCGACCTACAATGCTGCGGTTACTGGCATGCTGAGTAAACATGAAGAAAAGTATTTAAAGCTTTGAATTTAAATGTTTGCTTCAATCCTTTATGAATTCATTTGAACTTTGAACTGGAAACTTTGTTTATTTATACGCTCATGCCGTTTTGCAGCTTTTATAAAAGCTATATTTCCGTTTTTAGCTTAATTTGAAATATTCAAAATTATATATCTCGCCTACTATTGTGTTTTTCAAGAAATAAGAAAATGGCCTGAGTATATGCATGCATAAAACATGTCTGTAAAGCTTGGTCACGTTTCCAAGTAAACCCCTAAAATGGGCAATATTCCGCTGTTGAGCTATTGATATACCATAATAAGATTTCCGTATTCGAATTTCTCTAATTACTTTCTCCACCATCAATTCTCAACTAAAACTTAAATTTGAAACTGGTTCCACACACTGGATATAGGCCTGCAAAGTTTGGGCAACAAAAAAAACACAATTTGTTCGTAACGGCATAAAATTTTTGTAACAGAATTCTGTAATGTTTTCACGTTCATAGTCCACGTTCTATAACCAGTTTAACTAAAGTTCAGGATTTCCTTTTGTCATATTTGACACTGCATAAACGTCGGTATATTTGTCTTTTTTTAAAACATCTTTATGGAAGTAAAAATCATATCCTACTGGGAATTGTACTCGGGTTTATTGCGGTGGCAGTGGAATGACTCAACCACTGTATCGTTTCAACTTCTATGTAAACTTTTAATCTGTCAAGTAAAGTAAGAACAGCCGGACTTAAGTAAGAACAGCCGGACTTTCAATCTTTCTTTGGATCCAGACACTTCTACTGCAGCTGTCTGCATTACCACTTTCTGTCCAGTAGACAACATCGACGGTTTCCTTTTTTTCAAACTCCGAGGTTGAATCTGCTGATCCTGCAACTTTAGCAGCAACTTCCTTTGGCTCGGAAATCATCTTCTGACATAGAAATCGATGATGCCTTCCTTCCACCAGAATAATAACACTTCCTCAGGTTCGGGTAGACTGCAACAGCATGGCCTTACTTCTGACAGCAGAAACATCGATTCTACAGCTGACGTTTCCGTGTAGATAGACTTAAAAACTTTCGGGATACATCTAAATAGTATTTCCCTCTACAATAGATGCACTTCTCTTTGGGTGCAGCAGAAGCTACAAATGACTCTGACGTAGCGCCGGCCTTGGCACTAAAGGGCTTCCGATTTGAATTTTCCTTTTTCTGCTGCTTGATTTCATCTAACTCCCGAGCGACAATCTCTTCCATCAGTAGTTTTCTTAGCTGTGAGAGTTACCATTTCTGACACCCATTTTTACGATTCAGATCAATCCTGATTTCTTCCGGAAATTGACAAAATCAAGGGAACAAATACAGCACCGAAATTATCATTCTTGATGCCCATGCGGCGTTCACAATCATCGCAGATTATTCTGAGTTTCGCTGTTTTGGTCGCCACAGACAAACGGAATAACTCATCAAAATGAGGATGACAAATTGTTCATCACCAAATCTTCCCTTCACTGTGTAAACAGCGATCTCATAGTTGGCATTGGTCATCGCAATTCTTCGAATCGGTCGTTCAGCTTCCCCCACTCAGGAGGTTTCTCAGATAGTTGAGCTCGTCAACCGGATTCAGAAAGGGGTCGTATTCACAAAGTTCCACTAAAAAGTGTCCCTTTTTAGGGTCAAGTGACACTGCATTTAGGGTTCTAACTTTAGTGAAGGGGTATTATATTCACGTAATAATTTCAAGGGCCACTAAACCTAGGTCCCTAGTGGCCGGCCAGCAGCAGCTACGCTAGGTCCAGAAACACGCTTTAGTTAATAAAGTTAATTCTATTACTACAAACTGATGGACACCATTAACAAGCTTTTGCATTAACTTTGTTGCGCTTTTGTGCTCTTTCTAACCATAATAAAATTATTGCAGTTAGCCGCGGTAATTGTTCACAAAGGAATTTTTAAACATTTAAATTGAAATTTAATTTTTGAAACCTGAAAATATCAGCAAAATTTAAATGTTTGAAGAATATTTCCTGAACTTACTACTCGGTGAACTGCAATAACTTTATTATGGTTAAAAATAGCACAAAAATGCTACAACGTTAATAGAAAAGTTTCTTAATTGCTGCCCATTTCTTAATAATGTTTGTTATTATTATGTTTCCATTGAAAGAAGTTATATGCGTGACAACGTGAGATTTTGCAAAGGATTGAAAAACTCCTTGCTGGTAGTGTCACCATTGCAAGTTATCCTTGCATGCTAGTTACCTGCATAACTTATAGATATGTAGATACATGTATTTCAGTGTGCCAAATATTCAGCATTCTGAGAAAAATTTTCCTGCCTATTGGTGTTAGCTTTGATTGACATTTAAAAAAAGCTTGAAACCTCGTTTCTTCTACTGGTTACAACTTAGCGATTGGCGATCGCGTGGTTGGAAGTTCTACCACCAAACAGAGGAAATTTGAACACTGCTGACACAGCTTTAGAGCGAGCTTTTGCCAGAACCTAACTTTCGCTCACGATATAAAGCCACTGCGACTTCCTTGACAGTAGAAATTTCTTGTTTGTTTACAAATATACTTCTTTGAAATAAAAATGAAAAAATGTACGCCGTTTTGATCTAATAACATTAGCAGCCTCAGCCTATCCTCTTTTGATAGGTTTCGATCAATTAGTAGGCTGCAATTCAGTTAAATCGTGACTAAGTTTCGAGAGTGTTGTGTTCCCGTTAGTGTGCCAGCTCACTCCTTGTTAAGACGCAGCCCTGATTTTTAGGCCTGAAGAGCTACTGTAGCTAAGCGGAGGGGAGTCAAAACCGATTTTGCCGATAAGTTTCTTACATGAGTACTTTGACCTGAACTGCTGAACCCGAATATGAAATCCGTTTTTCGATATAAAGAAGCTTTGGTTCAGAATGCGTTTACAAACAGTCTTCGATAGTAGTGTTGTTTCAGTAACCGATTTTAGTTTCAGTTTCAGTCGGCGATCAGAAATAGGTTCAGTTTTAGTCGAGAACACAAAATAGTTTCAGTTTCCGTTTTAGTTTCTGGTGGAGTTTAAGTTTCAGTTTCAGGTCATTCAGAAAAGTGCAGTTTCTAGCATTCGGAAATCATATAATCATAAATTTAAGATTATTTAGGCTTTCACTGCAAAATATTAACGAAATAACGGCTTAAAAATATCAAAACTTCATATTCTGAGAAGAGAATTATTGAGTTTCATGTCTCTGCCCAACTTAGTTTCAGTTTCAGTTTCAGAACTGATGAAATGCCAACCAAATGAGAATTCTCCTACGGGATTTGAATCCGCAAAGTAGTATATACCGCGACCGAAATTTAGGTATTTGAAGCATACAAATGCCTAATATTTTACAAAATGGCGCATACTGTCGCGATCGTTCATACTTTACACAAATTTGCTAAATATCAGAAGTTTAGCTTGGTTGTATGCTGTCGTCCCATACAGATTTTGCGCAAAAATAAATTTTTGATAAACTCAGTGAAATTTATATGATTGGATTCGTTTATGTTCGCCGTGCATCCACACAAAATTTTAAGCGCATTCGTTGAAATATAGCTATGGTGAAATAAACAACACTAGTCAACATTGCCTCGTCAACTAGTCAACTATTCTAGGCTAAGATTTTAAGTGTACACTAACATTAAAAGTCATCCTATAATAGCCACTAAAGGCTTTGTGAATACGGCCCATGTGAATGGACAAAAGTTATTGAACCTCAAAAAAGGTTTACCAAGGGTTGAACCTCCACAAAAAATAACAAAAAAATTACCGAAATAAAAATCTGAAACTTTTAGCGAAGGGATTGAAACCGCAAGGCTAAATTTGATACCCGCATCAATGAAGTTTAAGAATTGCAGTAGAATAGCAGAATGTTAACTACTGGATTCCCGTTTAAAAACCGGACTTAGCCTTCCGTTATTCAGCAGCTATGGCTTAACTCTGGTTGCAGCCGTGCAGGGTATAAGGTGTGCATTTAGGTGGTAGTATAGCCCAACCTTTAGCCAACACAATTCTTCGCTTTGGTTAACATATGCATCTGCAATCTGTCATTTCTCGAAACTCGAGTTCTAACTCCAACTCCAGTTATTCAGTTCAGGAGTACGGTGAATATCAGTAATGCTCACGATTTGAGAAAGTTTGAAGACCGGAGAAATAAGCTTGCCTCGTAGCTCGGGTTCAGCTGAGTTGCTGTTGTTCTTGACTGCTTGACTTTCGTCCCCGAATTGGATTCTTTTCATTATATCATTCAGTTATGATTTCAATTAATTAACAATGCAATCGATACATGGCAAAGGCTAGAATATACTTTATTGCACCAGATTGCGTACATTCAGAGATTTATATTTATTTACATTCAGAAATTCAGAGAATAAATAGCGTGCACTCACCAATTATATACCCTCGCAAATATTAAATTAAAAGTGGCAGTGAGTTTCGAAATAATAGTTCTGCATAGATGTCATTTATGTGTTCTGCAATTTCAAGCATAGGATAACGTGGGGGGGAATGGGGGGGTGCAGACCCCCCCAGACCGACAAAAAACGGGTAGACCCCCTCAGCGAAAAGGAAAAAAGGGCAGACCCTCTCTTCCGGAAAGCAAAAAAGGGTAGACCCCTCAGCGATTTTCACTGAAAACTGGTAATTTTTTAGCAAATTTTAGCGGTTTTTTCAAAAAATTTCTTAAAAATCGCTAAAAATTGTCATTTTTTACTAATTTATGGTCAAAAACGTTAAAAATTCGCAATTATTGCTAATTGCGGTGCAGACCACCTTAAAATTTTGGATTTTTTCAGGGGTAGACCCCTCGCCGAGGTCGGGGTAGACCCCCCCCAGAATCGGACCCCGTGTTAAAAGTGGCAGTGAGTTTCGAAATAATAGTTCTGCATAGATGTCATTTATGTGTTCTGCAATTTCAAGCATGCTGCAACGGTTTCAGTATTTATTATACACTCTTACTTTATTTCATTGTGGAACCAAAATACTTTGAAAGTAAAGTTATTTCCGTTCGAAAAAGCATAACTTATGGGATTTGGTTTGATTTTATGTTTAGATAAGCAAAGCTGTTGTTGCAAAGGTGCTGTTTGTTTGCAATCACATAAGTAATGCTTTTCTAAACGGAAATAACTCTAATGATGTTGGCTTCTCAATGAAATAACTTTACTAAGAGTGCCCCATAAATACTGAAGCCATTGCTGCTTGCTTGAAATTAGATGTTTCACAACACACAAAAACACACCCATATCATATTTTAGTTCGACAGATCAACTTGTAAAAATGTTAAGAGCTGAGAGGCAGTAGAACTAACAAGAAGTGCTAAGACCCAACAAGAGACGCTTATTTTGCAACTGCTCGTTCCAACTACAGGGTGCACTTAGCAGTATTTTCAAACTGTTGCAACATAATTCAATGCTTTGACCATTCACCGAACCGCAGCTGGGAATGTCTTGGAAATTTTACATTATTGATGATTGATATATTATTGATAGGCGGGCACCGGCCGGCAGTTAGGCTGTTATCTCAAATTAGTATCTAAAGGCAAACTGAGCTGAAAATTGCAAAATATCTATATTGTGCATTACGGAGTCAATCAAAACGGTTTTTTACCTTATATAGTTTGATTGAATTCAAATTCAGTCTTGGACTTGTTTTGTGATAATTTTCTGTTCAACTCAAATTTCAGTGTTCACTGCAATTATCTGTGCTTAATCCGACACTACTACTCAGTACGACGCTTTCGAGTTCCATTGGTTTCACTTCAGATTTGTTGTGTTTTAGTTAATCTGGACTATTGCTTTGATGTAAAAAACCTTGATACAGCATGTCTAGACTAACTTTGATCACGCTAACGGGCAAACATCCGAAGTATGAGCAAACTATCACTTTAAATTTCAGCAAAGTAATTTGTGGCCCAAACATCAAAAACTAAATTTACTACCATTGCACCGAATGACATAAAACTGGACCGTTTTGTCTTTTTTGTGCTCATTTAAGAAAAACTGTTTCCTTCTACGCTCCTTTTACTGGTATTGTCTTGCCAGGAGGTAAGATCTTAAGTTAACAAGGTATCGCTCTGTTTGTGAGAAAATTACTTTGCCAAGTCAAGCAAGTTTTGACAGGCATAATTAAATTTAAAAAAAAGATTGGGCCGACTAGAAAAATATACTGTAATGCAAACGATAAGCTGAGCTTGAACTGCTATTCATGTTTTGAAGAAAAAACACTTTCAGAAACGCTTAAAATAGGTTTTTATTATTCTTTTTGTTTGTACTGCGATTACTTTTCTACATGCATGGTGCCCTGCACATGAAATCCTAATAATGAAAATGCTTGTTGGACTACTAATTGATATTGCTATTAAAAAAAGCTGTCGCGAAATTCTGATTAATACGGGAATTAAGAATTAAAAATAGTTAGAGAAGTTATCAGGTTGAAGTTTGTAGTAGCAGGAGTTTATTAAGGAAGAGTAAGGCACTCAACTCTTCCTAATAGAATAAGCTTGCATTATGCAAGAAACATTAAGACCGAAATCTTGGGGAGAGTGGAGTTTCTCAGCATGTAAACATGCAAAGTTGACATTTTTTTTCAAAAATGGGCGTTTTTGCCAAATTAAATACAATAATTTAAGCTAACAAAATCGAACAGTAATAATTTTTATTTTATTATACTGCGTAGTACTTTTAACGATATAAAAACTATGTACCTAGTTAGGTTCAGGCAATCTCTTACAAACCCGGAACAACGTAAGGCATTTTGAAGAAATGATGAAATTCCTGGAATTTTCGTGAGAAAAGATACATAATAAACCTAACTACATAATTTTTATATCTTTAAAAGATGTCATTCTACGCAGAAATTATTGTTTTACGATTTGCCTCACTCAAGGTATGGTATTTAATTTTGCAAAAACGCCCGTTTTTGGAAAATGTCAGCGCTGTATGTTTACACGCTGAGAAGCCGCCCCCCCCGAGATTCCGGCCTTAATGTTTCGAGCATATTGTATGTTTATTCTATTAGGGAGAACTGAATGTCCTACTGGTTGTATGACATTAGCGCGACATAGCAAAGACGCGACTTGGCTATATCGTGACATTTCAGCTGCACTCTTTAGCGAAGACGCAACAACCCCATTGAATGTTAATTTAGCGTATTTTCACTGGTGGTTTATTTTCTTGTTAGTCGGAAACAGTGAACTCCTTAGTTCAATGCCGTAATTATTAAATGATAATTAATTAATTATTAATGGTCCAACCCAGCTTTTTACGCAAGCAAGTGAGATGTCACCCTATAGCCAAGTCGCGACTTTGCTATTTCGCGTTAATATCCTTCCCGTTAATATCCTTCGCCATGTCGCGGTTTTGCGATGTCGCTTCAATGAGTGCATCCCGTCCTACTCTTCCTTTAATAAACTCTTGGTAGTTGTTATCTGCTATATCATGTAACTATAGTCTTATCACAAGTTCTGAATTACTAATTCGTCATTATTATTGCTGGAGTGATCTCTGAGTTCGTAACATCGGCCGTTACCACTCCAGTGGTTATAAACCATGCCACGAATTGTATGCAGCTGGCAGCAAGTACTCAACTCTTCAAACAACACTGTAATTACGACATAAGAAATCAAACGACAAGAAATTACGACATAAGAAATCAAAATCATAATCAATTACTGCAAACGACGAAACACCATTTAATTCCAGCTTTTCGGAAAAGAAATTTTAGAAACTAATTCAATCTTATCCCTTTCTTTACTACCAAATCACAAAGTGAAGAGAGACGCAGAACAAGAGCAGCAATTTTGGCAGGAAAGTAGGCAACAACCAGAGTAGTATAACCCCCCCCTTCGCCCCTAGAAACTATATGATCATGTGTTGAACGATGACATCAATATTAGTAATACACAATGACATGTCTGCTGTTCTCGTCTTATAGCAGGGTCTTTTTAATTAGTAATCATAGCTAGTCAAGTACCCCCTGATGATAAATGATGTGTCAGTCATAAAGCGTTGTCTTGTTGCACGGGCTTTTTTATTTAATCAATTGCCATCAGCTGTCGTATGTCTACTAGTAGCTAATTTAACTTTAATAAGTTGGTGTAACAGCTGTGTTTTACTATAAAAATCTAGCCTCTTTATGCTTACATTAACGCAATAAAAAATCTCATTCCTGTCAACGGGGTAGAGGTGTCTGACGCAAGACACTCTAATTAATACATTATTTCGCAAATACGCTAGTATAATTGCATATTTACTTGTTTTCTGACCCCACCGTCGCAGGCTTCATGACATTATTGCCGCTGATTATGTCACATTCATAAATATCTTTGCTGCGCAAGCGGTAAGTCAAGTAATAGACAAGTTTTCTTGCCAAACCTTCACTGGTTGCGGAAGCAGCTGTTATATCAATAAAAGCATAAAATCGACAAGTCTTTCTTTCCAGACGAAACAAGTCTGCAGCCAGCCTGGTTTCCAGCTACAATTACTATGCTCCCTGCAAGTGATCAAACTTCATTTAAAATCAAACTACCTGATTACTTGATTAGTTGTCACGCTGCCCTGCAAGCGCAAGCGCGCAGCGAACTCTGCAATTACATTTTTTCCGCTCCGCCCCGCCGCCGCACCTTTCATGACCGTTCTTTCATTCTTGAGTTACTATTCTTCAATCAAATATTTGAAATAGTAGCATAATAGTGGTAGCCAATTTGGTTTAAATATTAAAAAGTGCATCAGAAATGCCATTGAGTTAATTATCACCCCACCTAGTGATGGAGCAATTCGGCATCTAGTAGGCTGCATAAATAACTCAATGGCATTTCTGTACCATTACCTTACTGTTTGCTAATGTACGCTACGCTTACAGAAGAGTCAATTTAATCTTCTACAGAAAGTGGTAATACGACAAATACCTATGATGAAAAATTTTCTAATTCGCCATCATCTTCCCAAGGCTCGTCGCTATTGTTGAGAACGTATTCATCTGTACTTCTGTTCTTCTCCACAGTGACTTTATACGCATCTAATTTTTCCATACCCTTATCATCCACTAGTTCGTCCTTTTTATCAATTATCTCCTTTATAATGGGAGAATTACCGAATTCAATTCGAGTACCGAGTACCGAGCTGAGCAAATTTATTCAACACCAGGCTCTTAATTGTTCTTCTGATGCGTGGGATAAGATCATCAAAGGCTTCTCTTTCTGCTTCTTTGTTTGTGTAAAATCTTGTAAGTGGATTACAAATACTTACATAAATAAACCTTTTGTTGGACCTTTTAAGCAAAACTCATTCAGTAAACTAAGGGAGCGAGGTTCACCACATGGACAGACCGTTTCACTGCGGCGCGCTAACTAAGGTCGAATCCCGGTCCACAACGTATCCCAACAGCCCTCTTAAGGGCTACCCAAATTTTAATCTATGGCAATGTATTCACATGCAAGATTTGCTAAAGTAAGTCAGCATCGAATAAATGTGTACCCAGTGGTAACCATTTGTATATCTGTAATTTAAAGGCTTTATGCGGAACTTCAAGTTAGATTAAAATTTGGTAGCCCTTAAGAGGGCTGTTGGGATACGCTGTGGACCCTGATTCGGTCTGTCCATGTGGCGAACCTCGGTCCGTTAGTTTACTGAATAAGTTTTGCTCAAAAGCTCCAACAAAAGGTTTATTTACGTAAGTATTTGTAATCCACTTACAAGATTTGCCGAAGTCACTTACGTCATCGGTGGGTAAGTACTGACGCAGTATGTTGCAAGGCTGACCGTAAGTAGGAGGAAAAAAATTAATAAAAGGGGTGCTGTTATGGTGATCTCATCTTACCGTAAATTCTCCTTCACCCCATGTATGAGCGTTCAGAATGCTCAAAGGTATACCGTCATCTTCAAAGTTTGTACTCATAAGCTGAGGGTCCACAATAGTACAGAAACTGACGGAGAAGATTATGAAACTGAGGACAGCACTGGCACTGATGATAGCAGTGCTAGTAGAGAGAAATTGTCACATTTTTGGCAAGATCTGACAGAACAAGCCATAGCAAAACACAGGCCGCGTATAACTAGGATATCAAAGGAATATGAAGAAGATGGTTACTCAAACAAAGAAGCAGGAAGAGAAGCCTTTGATGATCTTATCCCACGCATCAGAAGAACAATTAACAGCCTGGTGTTGAATAAATTAGCTGAGCTCATTGAATTCGGTAATGATCCCATTATAAAGGAGGTAATTGATAAAAAAGAACGAACTAGTGGATGATTAGGGTATGGAATCATTAGATGCTTATAAAGTCGCTGTGGAGAAGAACAGAAGTATAGATAAATACGTTCTCACCAATAGCGACGAGCCTGTGGAAGATGATGGCGAATTAGAAAAATTTTCATCGTAGGTATTTGTCGTATTACCACTTTGTGTAGAAGTTTACATTGACTCTTCTGTAAGCGTAGACTTACAAGCATGATTAATACTTACGTGCTTGGGTAAGTAAATACTTAGGTGTTCGGCTAAGCATGTACTTACGTGCTTAGATAAAGTACTTACACTAATTACATGTAAGTAAGGCTAACCTTATTGCTGGCCTTACATTGTATCAGGACATTGTGTCATTGAGGCATATTCGTTGTTATTGCTTTGAAGATTGTATTTAAATATAAACCTGTATTTGTAATGGTATCTATTAGTCTAGCAATGTAAGTACT
>JASAND010021219.1:0-29268 GCA_030248195.1 Trissonchulus latispiculum | reverse complement strand
TCATTTGGACAACTTTTTATTTTGGCCTATTTTGGTCACGGGGGTGTCTCCGGGAGCACCCTGTTCTCGGGGCTCCCCGCGCTTCCGGGAGCAGTTCAAGTCAAGACCTTCAAAATGAGGTATCAACCACCTCTCTACCCCTTCCCAATCTCGAGATAGACATGGTGGACACGAAATTGTGGACAATAATAATAAGAAGAATAATAATAATAAACATGTCCAGAACATAGGGTTCCAAACCCCTTTGGAAAAGGGCGGGAACCCAATAATAAACATGTCCAGAACATGTCCCAAACCCTTTGGAAAAGGGCGGGAACCCAATAAGAATAACATGTCCAGAACATAGGGTTCCAAACCCTCTTGGAAAAGGGCGGGAACCCAATAAGCACAGGCCAACAAAGTGTTGCCCATTCCTTTGGAAAAGTGGGCAACACAATAAGAAGAATAAAAAACAGACAATAGTAATGGTTGCCCTCTTCCTTTGGAAAGGTGGGCAACACAATAATAATAATAATAATAACACGACGAGAATAAGGGTTTGCCCTTTTCCTTCGGAAGTAGCTCCGGGAGCAGTTCAAGTCAAGACCTTCAAAATGAGGTATCAAATCACCTTCTACCCCTTCCCAATCTCGAGATAGACATGGGGGACACGAAATTGTGGACAATAATAATAATAAGAAGAATAATAATAAACATGTCCAGAACATCTGTTCAACGAGGTTTTACCGAATAATATCCCTATCAACAGAATTGGGCAACTTTCATTTTTGACCTAATTTTTAGTCGATTTGGTTTTTTGGCAATACTAGAGGGCCCCGTAACTCAGTTTTCTCAAGTTCTTGCGTTTTAGCCGAAAATCGGCAACTTTTTATCTGTTTTAACTAGGAAGTTTTCAATGAATATCCGCATTGATCGGATCAAACAATTTTCAGTTTTGACCCATTTTTTGACTGGTTTTGACCATTTTTTTGGCACATTTGCTGCCCCATAACTCATTTTTCCTACATTTTAGCGGCTTTTCACCCCTATTACAGCTTTTTATCTCACGCAGCACTATTTTTCGAATGATACCAAGTCGGGCCAGATCCGACAACTTTTAATTTTGACCAATTTTGACAATTTTTGGCCAATTTTGGACCCCTTTGAAGACCCCGTAACTCTTTTTCTCATAAATTTTGGCGCTTTACCCCTATTACGATTTTTCACCTACACACCGAGATCTTTCGAAAAGTGACACCCATATTGGGGGTTCCTTCACCTTCAATTTTGACCATTTGCAGCATCACCGTATCGAGTAATTGCGAATTGTGTACTATACAGGTGCCCGAAGGGACTTCCGCATCGGGTGCCACCCTACATGCAAATTTCAGGCCAACTAGTTGACTCTAGCTCGGAATAAAGGCGGAAAACCCCTTCAAACGGCCGTTTTGGCCGTTTTATCATTTTTGACTATTTCCGAGCCTCATAACTCAAAATCAGTTGCATTTTCAGGCCTTGACCCTATTACAACTTTTTCATTACTCGCCGAGAGCTTTCGAATGATACCAAAATTAGCTCATTTGGACAACTTTTTTATTTTACTCATTTTTACTCACGGGGGTGCTCGGGGCCTGCTGCTCCCCCGGGGCTCCCCGCGCTTCCGGGAGCAGTTCAAGTCAAGACCTTCAAAATGAGGTATCAACCACCTCTCTACCCCTTTCCAATCTCGAGATAAAGGGGGGGGACACGAAAATGTGAACAATAATAAGAAGAATAAGAATAATAAACATGTCCAGAACATAGGGTTCCAAACCCTTTGGAAAAGGGCGGGAACCCAATAATAATAAGCACAGACCAATAACAAAGTGTTGCCCATTCCTTTGGAAAAGTGGGCAACACAATAAATAAATAAATAAAGAAACTTAGCCATATCAAAGGGTTGTCTTTTTTTAAAAAAATGCGACAACCCAATAACTAGCGCTACAGCAAGAATGTGTTGCCCACAACACATTCCTTTGGGGTATAAATTGTACTAGAGACCTTTTAAGCTGTTTCTGTTCAGGAAATCTGTCCCAGGACTCAAAGAGCTTTCAATTAAGCACCATATTGCCCATGTTTCAACGAATTTTTGAAAATCCGGTTTTTTCCGGAAATTCCGGATTTTCCAATCTGCGGCCATAACTTTCGCTAGAAACAGTTCCAGAAAATATGGTAAGGACAAAAATTACTCAGCTCGACGAGCTCTTTCATTTGAGCCCAATATCGACCACTTTTGAAGAACTTTTTCAAAATCCGGAATTTTCCGGATCGAATATCTCGAAATCCGTAAATTTTCCGGAATTTTCGATTTCAGTTTCGAAATCAGCGTGGTCGAGTTACCCTATGACCGACTGTTGAGCCAAATCGGAGACAAAAAATTTTAGACCAAATTTTGAATTTTTGAGATTTCGCCTTGGTCCCCCCTTACCATCCCGAAAAATCCGAATTTTCAAAACCCGGAATTTCGGAACCATCTTGCTTCCGGGAGATGTCCTAGTCAAGGGCTTCAAAATAAGGTATCAACCACCCCTGTACCCCTTCCCAATCTCGAGATCTAGGGGGGGGACAGACGGATAATAATAAGCACAGAACTATAACAAAGTGTTGCCCATTCCTTTGGAAAAGTGGGCAACACAATAATAACACGACGAGAATAAGGGTTTGCCCTTTTCCTTCGGAAGTAGCGGCAAACCAATATGGCTCCACCCCAGACGTTGTACATAAACTATATAAAAGCATTTCTTGAAATTTAGTATGTTTTGTTTTCTTCTTGTTGTTGTATACTGTTATGGTTATTGTGTTGCCCACCTTTCCAAAGGAAGAGGGCAACCCTTTCTACTGTCTGTTTATTCTTATTGGGTTGTCGCATTTTTTTTAAAAAAAAGACAACCCTTTGTTATGGCTAAGTTTCTTTATTGGGTTGCCGCTTTTTACACAAAAAGGCAACCCTTTCATCTGGGTATGTCCGTTTATTATTATTATTGTGTTGCCCACTTTTCCAAAGGAAATGGCAACACCTTGTTATTGGTCTGTGCTTATTATTATTGGGTTGCCGCTTTTTCAACAAAAAGGCAACCCTTTAACTTGGGTATGTCCGTTATTTATTATTATTTATTATTTCTTCTCCGGATTCTTGTCCCCCCCCTCTATCTCGAGATTGGAAAGGGGTAGAGAGGTGGTTGATACCTCATTTTGAAGGTCTTGACTTGAACTGCTCCCGGAAGCGCGGGGAGCCCCGGGGGAGCAGAGGTGCTCCCGGAGCACCCCCGTGAGTAAAAATGAGTAAAATAAAAAGGTTGTCCAAATGAGCTAGTTTTGGTATCATTCGAAAGCTCTCGACGGAGGTAAAGAAAAAGTTGTAATTGGGTCAAGGCCTGAAAATGCACTCATTTTGAGTTATGAGGCGAAAAATGGTAAAAAATGGCCAAAAACGGCCAAAATGGCTCAAAATTGAAAGTTCTCAGATCGGACTCATATCGGTATCAATCGAAAGCTCTCATTGTGTAGATAAAAAGTTGTAATAGGGCCAAAGCACCAAAATGTACAGAAAATGAGTTACGGAGCCTCAAAGGGGTCAAAAATGGCCAAAAACGGCCAAAATGGGTCAAAATTGAAAATTGTCGGATTCGGTCGATATGGGTGTCATTCGAAAGCTCTCGTTGAGTAGATGAAACGTAGTAATAGGGCCAAAGCACCATAATGTACAGAAAATTGGCTACGGGGACTCAAAGGGGTCAAAAATGACCAAAACCGGCCAAAATGGGTCAAAATCAAAAATTTTGGAAAACCCACAGAATGGGTATCATTCGAAAGCTCTCTTTGAGTATATAAAAAGTTGTCATAGGGACAAGGAGTACTATCGTAGGATAATTGACTTATCTCGTTTATAAGAGGAAAAATGCAGCGGCAACCCATTCATGATACTTTGCTTGTTGGGTTCCCGCCCTTTTCCAAAGGGTTTGGAACCCTATGTTCTGGACATGTTTATTATTATTATTCTTATTATTATTCTTATTCTTATTATTATTGTCCACAATTTCGTGTCCCCCCTGTCTATCTCGAGATTGGAAAGGGGTAGAGAGGTGGTTAATACCTCATTTTGAAGGTCTTGACTTGAACTGCTCCCGGAAGCGCGGGGAGCCCCGGGGGAGCAGAGGTGCTCCCGGAGCACCCCCATGAGTAAAAATGAGTAAAATAAAAAAGTTGTCCAAATGAGCTAATTTTGGTATCATTCGAAAGCTCTCGGCGAGCAATGAAAAAGTTGTAATAGGGTCAAGGCCTGAAAATGCACCCATTTTTAGTTATGAGGCCGAAAATGGTCAAAAATGGCCAAAAACGGCCAAAACGGCCGTTTGAAGGGGTTTTCCGCCTTTATCTCGAGCTGGAGTCAACTAGTTGGCCTCAAATTTGGCATGTAGGGTGGCACCCGATGCGGGAAGACCCTTCGGGCACCTGGGTACCATAGTGTCACACAATTCGCAATTACTCGATACGGTGATGCTGCAAATGGTCAAAATTGAAAGTGACGAAAACCCCCCAATATGGATATCATTCGAAAGCTCTCGTTGCGTGGATAAAAAGTTGTAATAGGGCCAAGGCGTCAAAGTGTAGGAAAAATGAGTTACGGGGTCTCAAAGGGGTCAAAAATGGCCAAAAATGGTCAAAGTGGGTAAAAATTAAAAGTTGTCGGAAACCCCCCAATATGGGTATCAATCGAAAGCTCTCGTAGTGTAGGTAAAAAGTTGTAATAGGGGTAAAGCGCCAAAATGTAGGAGAAATGAGTTACGGGGCCTCAAAGGTGTCAAAAATGGACAAAAACGATCAAAATGGGTCAAAAATAAAAGTTGTCGCAAACCTCCCAATATGGGTATTATTCGAAAGCTCTCGTTGCGTAGGTGAAAAGTTGTAATAGAGGTAAAGCGCCAAAATGTGGGAGAAATGAGTTACGGGGCCTCAAAGGGGTCAAAAATGGCCAAAAACGGTCAAAATGGGTCAAAAATAAAAGTTGTCGGATTGGGCTGATACCGGTATCAATCAAAAGCTCTCGTTGCGTAGATAAAAAGTTGAAATAGGGCCAACGCGTCAAAATATAGGAAAAATGAGTTACAGAGCCACGAAAGGGTCAAAAATGGCCAAAACCGGTCAAAATGGATAAAAATTGAAAATTGTCGAATCCGGTCGATACCGGTGTCATTCGAAAGCTCTCGTTGAGTAGATAAAAAGTTGTTATAGACGCAAAATGCTTATCTCAATGCTTTTCCTAAAAATGAAACCATTTTGTAAATAAACGGAAAAATGTCGGGCGGGAACCACTTGATGCCTTTTGACTTATTATTATTATTATCCGTCTGTCCCCCCCCTAGATCTCGAGATTGGGAAGGGGTACAGGGATGGTTGATACCTTATTTTGAAGCCCTTGACTAGGACATCTCCGGGAAGCAAGATCGCTCCGATACCTTCCGGATTCCGGGAATGGCGAATCCCGGAATTTTTCGATTGGTAAGGGGGGACCAAGGCGAAATTTCAAAATCCAAAATTTGGTCAAAAATTTTTTGTCTCCGATTTCGCTCAAAAGTTGGTCATAGGGTAACTCGACCACGCTGATTTCGAAACTGAAATCGAAATTTCCGGAAAATTTACGGATTTCGAGATATTCGACCCGGAAAATTCCGGATTTTGAAAAATTTCTCCAAAAGTGGTCGATATGGTACTCAAATGAAAGAGCTCGCCGAGCTGAACAACTTTCCTTCTTGCGACATTTTCCGGAAATGCGTCTAGCGAAAGTTATAGCCGAAAAACTGAAAATCCGGGAATTCACGAAACCCGGATTTTGGACTTAAAAATTTTTTGTCTCGGATTTTGCTTAAAAGTTGGTCATAGGGTAAGTCGGTGGTGCTGATTTCGAAACTGAAATCGAAATTTCCGGAAAATTCACGGATTTCGAGATATTCGACCCGGAAAATTCCGGATTTTGAAAAATTTTTCGGAAAGTGGTCGATATGGTACTCAAATGAAAGAGCTTGTCGTGCTGAGTAATTTTCATCATTACCGTATTTTCCGGAAATGCTTCTGGTGAAAGTTATGTCAGAAAAATAAACAGAAAAACCAGTTGTGGGCAACACATTCTTGCAGTAGCGCTAGTTATTATTATTATTGTGTTGCCCACTTTTCCAAAGGAAATGGCAACACCTTGTTATTGGTCTGTGCTTATTATTATTATTATTATCCGTCTGTCCCCCCCCTAGATCTCGAGATTGGGAAGGGGTACAGGGGTGGATGATACCTTATTTTGAAGCCCTTGACTAGGACATCTCCCGGAAGCAAGATGGCTCCGATACCTTCCGGATTCCGGGAATGGCGAATCCCGGAATTTTTCGGTTGGTAAGGGGGGACCAAGGCGAAACTTCAAAATCCAAAATTTGGTCAAAAATTTTTTGTCTCCGATTTCGCTCAAAACTTGGTCATAGGGTAACTCGACCACGCTGATTTCGAAACTGAAATCGAAATTTCCGGAAAATTTACGACTTTCGAGATATTCGACCCGGAAAATTCCGGATTTTGAAAAATTTCTCCAAAAGTGGTCGATATGGTACTTAAATGAAAGAGCTCGTCGAGCTGGGCAATTTTTATCATTACCATATTTTCCGGAAATATTTCTAGCGAAAGTTATGGCTGCAGATTGGAAAATCCGGAATCCCCGGAAAAAACCGGATTTTCAAAAATTCCTTGAAACGGGCAATATGGCACTTAATTGAAAGCTCTTTGAGTCCTGGGACAGATTTCCTGAACAGAAACAGCTTAAAAGGTGTATAGCAAAATTTATACCCCAAAGGAATGTGTCGTGGGCAACACATTCTTGCAGTAGCGCTTATTGGGTTGTCGCATTTTTTTTTAAAAAAAGACAACCCTTTGTTATGGGAAAGTTTCTTTATTTATTTATTTATTTATTATATCGGTAAACAATCTTGTCCCCCCCCTTTTTCTCGAGATTGGCTGGACCGATCGGGCTGAAATTTTCACCATAGTTGTAGGGTGACCTGAAGTGGTACCGGAAGTGGGGGTAGCCCGATATCTCCAGGATTCCGGGAATGGCGGCTCCCGGAATTTTTAAAAATGGTAAGGGGGGACCAAGGGAAACTTAAAAATTTTTTGTCTCCGATTTTGCTTAAAAGTTGGTCATAGGGTAAGTCGACCACGCTGATTTCGAAACTGAAATCGAAATTTCCGGAAAATTTCCGGATTTCGAGATATTCGACCCGGAAAATTCCGGATTTTGAAAAATTTCTCCAAAAGTGGTCGATATGGTACTCAAATGAAAGAGCTCGCCGAGCTGAACAACTTTCCTTCTTGCGACATTTTCCGGAAATGCGTCTAGCGAAAGTTATAGCCGAAAAACTGAAAATCCGGGAATTCACGAAAACCCGGATTTTGGACTTAAAAATTTTTTGTCTCGGATTTTGCTTAAAAGTTGGTCATAAGGTAAATCGGTGGCGCTGATTTCGAATCTGAAATTGAAATTCCCGGAAAATTCACGGATTACGAGATATTCAGCCCGGAAAATTCCGGATTTTGAAAAATTTTTCCGAAAGTGGTCGATATGGTACTCAAATGAAAGAACTCCTCGAGCTGAGCAACTTTCCTTCTTGCGGCATTTTCCGGAAATGCGTCCAGCGAAAATTACGGCCGAAAAACTGAAAATCCGGGAATTCTCGGAAAAACCGGAATTTTAAAAATTGTCCTAAAAGTTGTCAAAATAGTACTTATTCGAAAGCTCTCAGCGAGTAGGGAAAAAAGTTGTTATAGGGCCAAAGTCTGAAAATGTTCCAAAACTGAGTTTTAGCCCGAGTCAATATAAGCACAGAGGAATAAGAGGAATATGGCTGCGACAACCCGTTGATGCCGGTAGGATTTATTGGGTTGCCGCTTTTTACACAAAAAGGCAACCCTTTCATCTGGGTATGTCCGTTTTTATTATTATTATTCATCTCGTGACCACACCTGTCCCCCCCTCTAACTTTTGATAGGGTGGCCCGATTGGGCTGAAATTTTTAGTGGGTGTTGGGGGTGGGGTGAAGTGTTGACTGAAGCGCGGGCAGTCCGATATTTCCCTGATTCCGGGAATGGCGAATCCCGGAATTTTTTAGAATGGTAAGGGGGGACCAAGGGAAACGTAAAAATTTTTTGTCTCGAATTTTGCTTAAAAGTTGGTCATAGGGTAATTCGATAGCGCTGATTTCGAAACTGAAATCGAAATTTCCGGAAAATTTACGGATTTCGAGATATTGGACCCGGAAAATTTCGGATTTTGAAAAATTTCTCCGAAAGTGGTCGATATGGGGCTAAAATGAAAGAGCTCGTCGAGCTGAACAACTTTCCTTCTTGCGACATTTTCCGGAAATGTGCCTAGCGAAAGTTATGGCCGAAAAACTGAAAATCCCGGAATTCAGGAAAATCCGGATTTTGAAAAATTTCTCCGAAAGTGGTCGATATGGGGCTCAAATGAAAGAGCTCGTCGAGCTGAACAACTTTCCTTCTTGCGACATTTTCCGGAAATGTGCCTAGCGAAAGTTATGGCCGAAAAACTGAAAATCCGGGAATTCACGAAAATCCGGATTTTTAAAAATGTTTTCAAAAGTGGTCGATATGATACTCAAATGAGAGAGCTCGTCGAGTTGAACAACTTTTCTGCTTGCGGCATTTTCGGGAAATGCGTCTAGCGAAAGTTATGACGGAAAAACTGAAAATCCGGGAATTCACCACGAAAACCCGGATTTTTAAGAATTTCTTCAAAGTGGTCGATATGGTACTCAAATGAAAGAACTCGTCGAGCTGAACAATTTTTCTGCTTGCGGCATTTTCCGGAAATGCATCTAGCGAAAGTTGCGACCAAAATACTGTTGCATTCTTCTGAAAAAGCCCGTGTCCCCCTAAGAGAAAAAGCAGCGGCAACCCATTCTCGCTACTTCGCTAGTTATTATTATTATTATTATTATCCGTCTGTCCCCCCCCTAGAACTCGAGATTGGGAAGGGGTACAGGGGTGGTTGATACCTTATTTTGAAGCCCTTGACTAGGACATCTCCGGGAAGCAAGATGGCTCCGATACCTTCCGGATTCCGGGAATGGTGAATCCCGGAATTTTTCGGTTGGTAAGGGGGGACCAAGGCGAAATTTCGAAATCCAAAATTTGGTCAAAAATTTTTTGTCTCCGATTTCGCTCAAAAGTTGGTCATAGGGTAACTCGACCACGCTGATTTCGAAACTGAAAGCGAAATTTCTGGAAAATTTACGGATTTCGAGATATTCGACCCGGAAAATTCCGGATTTTGAAAAATTTCTCCAAAAGTGGTCAATATGGTACTCAAACGAAAGAGCTCGTCGAGCTAAGCAACTTTCCTTCTTGCGACATTTTCTGAAAATGCGTCTAGCGAAAGTTATGACCGAAAAACTGAAAATCCGGGAATTCACGAAAACCCGGATTTTGGACCAAAAAATTTTTTGTCTCCGATTTCGCTCAAACGTTGGTCATGGGGTAATTCGACCACGCTGATTTCGAAACTGAAATCGAAATTTCCGGAAAATTTAGGGATTTTGAGATATTGGCTCCTGAAAATTCCGGATTTTGAAAAATTTCTCCAAAAGTGGTCGCTATGGTATTCAAACGAATAAGCTCGTCGAGCCGAGCAACTTTCCTTCTTGCGACATTTTCTAAAAATGCGTCTATCGAAAGCTATGGCAGAAAAACAAACAGAAAAGCGTGTTGTGGGCAACACATTCTTGCAGTAGCGCTAGTTGTGTTGCCCACTTTTCCAAAGGAATGGGCAACACCTTGTTATTGGTCTGTGCTTATTATTATTATTATTATTATTATTATTATCCGTCTGTCCCCCCCCTAGATCTCGAGATTGGGAAGGGGTACAGGGGTGGTTGATACCTCATTTTGAAGATATTCACTTGGACGTTGGATCCTCAGTTGGGCAGTCCGATACCTTCCGGATTCCGGGAATGGCGAATCCCGGAATTTTTCGAATGGTAAGGGGGGACCAAGGCGAAATTTCAAAATCCAAAATTTGGTCAAAAATTTTTTGTCTCCGATTTCGCTGAAAAGTTGGTCATAGGGTAACTCGACCACGCTGATTTCGAAACTGAAATCGAAATTTCCGGAAAATTTACGGATTTCGAGATATTCGCTCCGGAAAATTTCGGATTTTGAAAAATTTCTCCAAAAGTGGTCGATATGGTACTCAAATGAAAGATCTCGTCGAGCTGAGCAACTTTCCTTCTTGCGGCATTTTCCGAAAATGCGTCTAGCGAAAGTTATGTTCGAAAAACTGAAAATCCGGGAATTCCCGAAAATCCGGAATTTTATGTCGAAAAATTTTTTGTCTCCGATTTCACTCAAAAGTTGGTCTTCGGGTAATTCGACCACGCTGATTTCGAAACTAACACCGAAATTTCCCGAAAATTTACGGATTTCGAGATATTCGTTCCGGAAAATTCCGGATTTTGAACAATTTCTCTGAAAGTGGTCGATATGGTACTCAAACGAAAGAGTTCGACGAGCTGAGCAACTTTCCTTCTTGCGACAATTTCTGAAAATGCGTCTAGCGAAAGTTATGGCGGAAAAATAAACAGAAAAACCTGTTGTGGGCAACACATTCTTGCAGTAGCGCTAGTTATTATTATTCTCGTGACCACCCCCTGTCCCCCCCCTCTAACTTTTGCTGGGGTGGCCCGATTGGGCTGAAATTTTTCAGGGGTGTTGGGGGTGGGGTGAAGTGTTGACTGAAGCACGGGCAGTCCGATATTTCCCGGATTCCGGGAATGGCAAATCCCGGAATTTTTTAGAATGGTAAGGGGGGACCAAGGGAAACGTAAAAATTTTTTGTCTCCGATTTTGCTCAAAAGTTGGGCATAGGGTGTTTCGACCACGCTGATTTCGAAACTGAAATCGAAATTTCCGGAAATTTTACGGATTTCGAGATATTGGACCCGGAAAATTCCGGATTTTGAAAAATTTTTCCGAAAGTGGTCGATATGGTACTCAAATGAAAGAGCTCGCCGAGCTGAACAACTTTCCTTCTTGCGACATTTTCCGGAAATGCGTCTAGCAAAAGTTACAGCCGAAAAACTGAAAATCCGGGAATTCCCGAAAACCCGGATTTTGAAAAAGTTTTCCGAAAGTGGTCGATATGATACTCAAATGAAAGAGCTCGTCGAGCTGAGCAACGTTTCTGCTTGCGGCATTTTCCGGAAATGCGTCTAACCAAAGTTCCGACCAAAAAACTGTTGCAATCTTCTGAAAGAAAACCCGGAACCTAAGGGAAAATGCCGCGGCAACCCATTCTCGCTACTTCGCTAGTTTATTATTCCGGTCAACACTTTGTCCCCCCCCCTTTTTCTCGAGATTGGCTGGACCGATCGGGCTGAAATTTTCACCATAGTAGTAGGGTGGCCTGAAGTGGTACCGGAAGTGGGGGCAGCCCGATATCTCCCGGATTCCGAGAATGGCGGCTCCCGGAATTTTTAAAATCGTAAGGGGGGACCAAGGCGATTCTAAAAAATGGTCAAAAATTTTTTGACTCCGATTTTGCTTAAAAGTTGGTCATAGGGTAACCCGGGGACGTAGATTCCAAATCTGCAATCGAAATTTTCCTGGCCCTTGTGGATCTCGAGATATGGCCAAAAGTTACACTGTTGGAGACCGCAAAAGTGAGCAAACAGGCCAGAAACGCCTAATATAAGAGTTTTTGACCTTGTTAGTCAAGTTGAGCTGGTGGATTTGCTAGAATACGTTTTAAGAGACTGTATTAAATAACCTTTAGCAATAATTATCGAAAATTTCTTATCCCAACTCCCTTTTATGGGCAACCATTTCCCAAATATAGTCGAAATTGAGAGTTGTCGGATCGCGGCAATATTGGTATCATTCGAATGCTCTCATCGAGCTGAGAAAAAGTTGTAATAGGGCCAAATCTTGAAAATGTACCAAAATTGCGTTTTGACCCTCGATACGCTGATGCTGCAAAAATGGTCAAAATCGAAGGTTGACCAATTGCGTTCCTATTGACGTCATTCGAAAGCTCTAAGCGAGTAGGAAAAAAGTTGCAATACCACCAAAGCTTGCAAATGTGCCAAAACTGAGTTTTGTCCCTGTAGGTAAGAGGAAAAATGGCTGCGACAACCCGTTGATGCCGGTAGGATTTATTATTATTATTATTATTCTTATTATTAGCAGGTGGGTGTCCCCCCCCCTAGATCTCGAGATTGGGAAGGGGTACAGGGTTGGTTCATACCTCATTTTGAAGAGCGTGAAAAGAAGGTGTGCATCCGTGAATTTCATCGCTCTATCTCCACCCAGTCGACCAGGACAGGGAATTTAAAATTTAAATTTTTAAAAATCGAAAGTGGTGGTTCTGGTTCTCTGGAAACGCCTATTATCAGTTGTTTTTCGAACTCGTTAGTCAAGATGAGCCGGTGTATTTGCTAGGACACGGCTTAGAATGGTATATCAAGTAACTTTTAGCGATATTTATTCGAAAATTCCTTATCCCAACTGCCCTTTTATGGGCAACCATTTTCAGATGAAGGTGTCAAAAATGGTCAAAAACTTTTTGTCTCCGATGTGGCTGAAAAGTCGGTCCTAGGGTGATTCGAGGACGCAGATTTCAAATCTGCAATCGACGTTTAGTCAAAATATCGCTTATCCCTACTGCCTTCTTAAGGGCAACCATTTGTATGAAGCAGCATATATTCAAGGTATACTTGAAAAATAACTTATCCCAACCTTCTGCTTAAAGGCAACCATTTGTATGAAGTCGTGCTAACAAAGTGTAATTGGAAAATCACTTATCCCAACTGCCTTTTTAAGGGCAACCATTTGTATGAAGCAGTATTAACAAAGTGTTATATAAAAATCACTTATCCCAACTGCCCTTTTAAGGGCAACCACTTTAGGATAAAGTTGTCGTCATTATTGTATTCGAATAAAACCAATCATATAACAGAAGAACCCATTTCTTGAACGAGAGGCTATCGAAGTCTTAGGAAATAAAGCTCTGACCCAAATGGAATTTGCAGGTGGGCAACACACTCTCGCAGTCGCTAGTTGCTATTGTTATTGTTATTACTTATGCTTTTCTTATTGCAGGTAACTCGGGCGTATGCCCACTGTAACTTGGCCTTTGGCCACTGTAACTTGGGCTTTGCCCACTGTAACTTTCGGGCTTTACTCGCCCAGCAATTTTTTCTATTTTTATGCTTTTTAGGGAATTTCCCTGTAACTTAGGGCACATCGCCCAATACAATGTCTCTTTAAATTTACGGTCCATCGTACCTTTTATTCTTAATTCTCCTCTTGCTTAGGCTATAAAACTGTCAATTCTTAAATCGTACATATTTAGCAAGAGATAATTCTACGAATGTATGATTGGTAGGATTAGACTCATATGACTCTGGTTCCTACATATGTAGGAGCTGGCCCAACCAGTACATATTCCCATTTGATATAATTATATCAACCAAAAAGTACTGGATCTCTCTGATGATGAGCATATGGGTCCTAATCCCGCCCTGGTCTATTTTTGTAGACCACATTCAAATTTTCACACTTTCAATTGGTCAGGGCCTGAGGGATTAGGGCCGAAAGACTTTGACCAATTGTTAAGTTTTCATCGTCACTAAAATCCCAGATGTGCATTAGGCACTTAGATTGTATATATCTGTAATGTTTGAGCTGCATCAAAATTCTTTTAGTTCATAAAATGCTTATAAAATTCACTTTTCACTTGAATTACTGTTCAACTTTGAAGTTGTTTAAAGGATGTTTATTTTTCACTTTTGAAAAAATTTTTAAATTGTATGATATTTTACTTAATTGTATTGTTACATCACATCGCATTACATAAGATAGCACTTTCTGTTTTATTTATTTTTCACCAGGAGTATGCACTTGTTTTGGCAAATGAAATTATGCTCAAGTATGTATACTATTGCATCGGGTGTTTCTGGATTCTATGAGACTCAGCTAAGTTCTTAATTGTTGTATTTTCCCTATGTTTGTTCCCTCACTATGTATCCCTGTAACTTTGCTAACTTCGTTCTATTTGGCATATACAGAGGCCCTATAAGAGTACTCATTTGTGTCAAATGGCAAGAAATTCTGCCGCCTGAAAAAATTCTTATGTCAACTTTAATCGTCAAACATTGCCATAATCGATATTCTTAGTCTAGCAAAAAGGCAATTTTAGCAATTTCTAAAGATTAAACTGGCCAAAAATTTTTTCAGGTTGCAGAATTTCTTTCCATTTGGCACAAATGAGTTCTCCTATAGGGCCTCTGTATATGCCCAATTACTGCCTAGTACCTCGCAAAACTTCAAATTTGATGAGTTATTCCCTTAGATACTGATCAGATACAGACGTCTAGTATTTTTCTGCAGATAGAGGCACATGCGCCAAATTATATTGGCAAATGGTAACCTTGAGGTGAAGCTAGGGTATTACAGCCAGCAGAAAGATTTATTAATTGTTGGTAGTCGGGAAAAAGGGGGAAGATCGGACACATGAAAACGACGGCTGCACATGGCTGGAAGGCAGCTAAGATCTCAGTACCCGATATTTTTACCACACCCATACTTTATATCTTCGCCAAAAAGTAGGCCACTCGGACAAATGAAAGAACAAACGAAACTAAGATTGTCACTACAGCACCTCCGACCCGAAAAATTCGGACCTGAGGTTGGGATCGAACCCACAACCTTTGGCGATAGTCGGGACAAACGCTTAGTAGCCCCCTCCCGTAAGAGAGTAAACGCTCAGAAAACCACAGTAAAATAAATTCTCAGACAGTGACAACAGACCAAAAATACTGCTTAAAACAAATAAGTAGTTAAACACCGCCAAAGCCACAATAAAATATTTATTTAAAACTATGCAGCATATCATATGAGCTGCAGCAAAAGCGTACAATTACCGATTAAACTGAACTCACAACAGAAAAAAACTATATCAAACCCACTCATAGAAAACTAAGACTGCAGACTAATGGACTGCAGTAACTAAGGCGAAAGCCTTAGTCCAAAATAGGAGAGAGCCAATGGTCTTTTTGCGGTGGTCTTTTTCTTTCGTTTTTTATGAATAATGCCTTGTATCCTTCGTGGACCTGCCTGCCAGCCCGCGTTTACCTCGTTTTCTTGACGTATATTAAACTCACTGCACGAAAAATAAACGTCGATTGGCCAAATTAATCGCTTTTGAGTGATCAATGGTTGAGTTTGAACAGCCTTGAAAATGTAACGTAATCGATTCCAGTCGTACCACCTCAGCAGCAAAAATTATAAATTTTAAAGTCAGTAAATAGATAAAATTCTCTGGGTTATCTGAAATACATACTAGCAATTTCATTTTAAACATTCATGGCTTAGACAACAGCCTTAAAATTAGCAAGGAGTTCCATCGGCATCCATCAGTAACAACTTTTCGCAACGACTGCACATGGATACACTAACAAATGCAAAATCACAGCTCGTACAACAAAAACAATATTAAAGGAAATCTCAATATAACAAGTTTTGATCCAAAACTAAACTGTCAACTGTTAATAAAGTCATGTTCGTGTCGTTTTTTGAATACCTACAATGACTAAAAGTTCTGTATTTTTAGCAAATCATGAAATGCTTAACAATTTCGGAATACATAGTTTTGAACCTCAAATTTCAGGACACGGTGAATTTTAATTCCAAAAAACGCGGAACACTAAAACAGGTAAATATGTACGCAATCAAAATAATTAGTTTAAAAAACCTGGACACAAAGTCATGGAATATAAAAAATATAAAATAGAAGAATGTACTACAAATTACAATAGAGTCACTTCACAGCACTGACTAAATACAAAAACCGTAATCTCTATCAATTAAAAATTAATGAGCAAATTACACATATATAAGCTGTTTGGCAAGCCCGGCAAGTGTCTAACTAAAGTCATTCATTTTCGCCCTGCAAGGTTTCTTTATCAAAAATGTATTCTCCCATTCCTGGTCCAACCCGTTTCAGGGTGGTAATATGGCCACCCAATTCTTTGATACATTCCACCTGCTCTCGTAAGAAATTCTTCCAACCAGTCACACATCTAAAAATGAAGTATAGAAGTATATATAGACTAAAGCACAATACAAAGACAATGGCAACGGTTAGTATTAATGGATTATTTTGAAACAACCAGACTTTGGAGCGCATTACCATATGTAGGTGCCCCCCAGAATCCGATTTCAGCAAATACCGAAAAGTGGCTTTTTCGGCGACCTTAGGCTGCCGGTTTACCCCAACCCCGAAATTCCGCCTCCTAAATATGCATGTAGACTAACCAACAGAAATTTGTTTGTACTTTATTTGTACCAAATGAGGTATGTTTTGGTCGTTTGCTTGGAAAACAATGTAATCACAGAAACTTAAATTAGCAGAAACTAATTGATAAAACATAAATTTAAAACTATCCAAATAAGACATACATGGGCATCGCCTTTTTCTGTGGCAATTTTATGAATATAAAGAAGGCCCTGGTTCATGTTTTTCTCCAGATCAAGGGCCATTTGCATGGCTTCCAGGCCAGAGCTCCATACCTCTTTCTCAGGTTTCTCAAACAGAAAAATTTAGCACATTATATTCAATTTATTACCATCACTGACCATCCAATCGTTTCAGCAAATAATTGTTTAAGAAACACAATATTACAAACAGAAAAACAAAACAATACCATCAAACAGTAAAGGGGAAATAAAGGCAAGACAGATTTCGGAGACCGAGCGTTTGCCTAGTGCGCAAAAAGTAGTGGGTTCGAGAGTCCCACCGAACTTCCGAATTTTTCAGGCTTTCGGTGTTACATAACTTTATATTCTTTCTCATTCAGTACTTGGATCTATGTACAACAAAATTCAAATATGTTGTTTGGATAGAAATCAATACGTATATATAATTTTCAAAGTTTTCTGTTTGCTAAAGTTTAAAGAATTTTCAATGAACAGAGAGTGGAATGCTGCCAGAAAACTCTACAGCTTCTTTAGAATTCTTCTTTGATAAATCTGCACCAGGGAGAGGGGATTTGGTTAAACCGCATTTTAGACAAAAATTTAAGTCAAGTCATGTCAAAAAATTCGTTTATAACTTAAATGCTTTAGCTTACAAAAATGCTAGCAAAATTTGTGGACGAAAGTGCCTTCCTTCCTTCCTAAATCCTATTTGGTTCTCTAGCAGTTTGTTAACTAAGTGAGGTACTGGCAGCGAAGCTGGTTACCTGAATATCCTTAAGAACCACAGTACCGCCACGATCGTTCTGAAACTTCATCATGAGCTCGGCGTGCTCTCGCTCCTCTTCGCTGGCCTTTTTGAAGAACTTGTGGAAGCCCGGCAGAGCAACATCGTCCCGATCAAAATGATACGCCTGGAAAAATAAATTTAAAAAATAGTTCCTTCTTTCCTCGTTTTAAACGGAACAAATGCAGTACTACGCCGTTGCAAATAGTCTCAACCACATTCGGCCGACTTTCAGATTTTAGAGCAAAAAGTTTCACTTCAAATCGATAGCGACCGTGCTTAGCATAACCCGTCATAACTTCCAAGAGTGTGTACATATATGCCGTGTCTTGCCTAATTATTTAGACTTATTTATACAAATAAATGATATTTGAACCATAAATAGACGTTAAGAGTATAGCCACCTGCAACCATTATCCTAACTAACAAAACAAGAACAAAAAGTGCTCCTTCGTCGTATGTAAAATACATATGAGTCTTCGTAGGCAGGTTGTACAAAAGCAAAAACTAACCTGTAAAATACATATGAGTTCCGTAGGGAGGCTGTAAATTAAGGAAAACAAGTTGCAACCGCTTAACATATGAGCCTGTCCTACAACGAGGCTCATATTGGCGTATGTCATAATACGAATAATTTGCAGATTTACTTTTATATAAATACATACTGCATAAAGCTTTTCATTACAAATTATCCTTCATATATATAATGTTGATCAGTCATTATAGTGTGCATATGCTCAATACGGTACGCCATGAGGCGCTCTGACTCACAGCCAAGTGGGAACGCATTCTGCGTGTGTATAATGTGAAAGTGTTTCGAGAATGCATTAGAGGTGTGCCATAGTGTTTCAGGAAACAGGTTGCATGTACAGTTCAGCTTGAGCAGTCGTAGTTCACTTCATTCCATTTCTTCTGGGCCACGACGTCTATTCATTTTTCCGTAATGTGGATGAAGCTGAGGTTCTTTAATGAGGCTTTAATGTGGAATGCACTGTGACGCCAATATGAGCCTCGTTGTAGGACAGGCTCATATGTTAAGCGGTTGCAACTTGTTTTTTTTAATTTACAACCTCCCTACGGAACTCATATGTATTTTACAGGCTAGTTTTTGCTTATGTACAACCTGCCTACGAAGACTCATATGTATTTTACATGCGACGAAGGAGCACTTTTTGTTCTTGTTTTCTATTATTTTATATGCTCATAAAGGTATGTATAGATATCTTTCAACGGTAGCAAGCAAGCCAACCACAGCACTCCACAACCACTTTGAGCATGCAGTTCTATGACAAATGTTGCTCAGCTCGCTCAGGGCTTTCATTTGGTACCAAATTTGACCAGTTTTGAAAAATTTCATTTTTGACCGAAAATCGCCAAGTCCCCACCCCACCCCAGCACAGCACTCTACAGCCACTTTGAGCATGCAGTTCTATGACAAAAGTTGCTCAGCTCGCTCAGGGCTTTCATTTGGTACCAAATTTGACCACTTTTGAAAAATTTCATTTTTGACCGAAAATCGCCTAAGTCCCCAATCCACCACACCACAGCACTCTACAGCCACTTTGGGCATGCAGTTCTATGACAAAAGTTGCTCAGCTCGCTTGGGCTTTCATTTGGTACCAGATTTGACCACTTTTGAAAAATTTCATTTTTGACCGAAAATCGCCTAAGTCCCCACCCCACCCCAGCACAGCACTCTACAGTCATTTTGAGCATGCAGTTCTATGACAAAAGTTGCTCAGCTCGCTCAGGGCTTTCATTTGGTACCAAATTTGACCACTTTTGAAAAATTTCATTTTTGACCGAAAATCGCCTAAGCCCCCAATCCACCCCACCACAGCACTCTACAGCCAGTTTGAGCATGCGGTTCTATGACAAAAGTTGCTCAGCTCGCTTAGGGCTTTCATTTGGTACCAAATTTGACCACTTTTGAAAAATTTCATTTTTGACCCCATGACCTCCCACCGACCTGACCCTCCAGATGGCAAAGTGGAACCAGCACAGCAAGATGGGTGGGTCAGACGGCAAAACGGATGCCAGGAATGAGCTGGACGCACCAGAAAACCCCTATAGACAATGTTTTGTCGGGCTATGTACAGTCCTATATGGTGTTCCCGGAAGTCGGTACCGACCGGACCCTCCAGACGACAAAGTGGAACCAGCACAGCTAGATCATGGGTGGGTCAGACGGCAAAACGGACACCGGGAATGAGCTGGGCGCACCAGAAAACCCCTATAGACAAAGTTTGGAGAGGCAAAGTAAAGCCTACTATGGACCTCCGGGAAGCGGTTACAGACATGACCCCTCAGACGGTCAAGTGGAACCAGCCCAGCAACTTGGGTTACTCGCGCAGCAAAACTGATAGCGGGAATCGATTCTCCGTCCCAAAAAACCTTTGTATGCAAAATTTGAGCCACCCATGTAGCAAAATAAGCGAAAAAATTAAGTTCAAAGTTCGACCCAAAATTCACCAACTTTGGCCGGCCAGTACCGAAAAATTACGCACGAAGACGGAAAATCATATAGCATTTGAACGACCCCGATATGTGTACTGTTTAACCATATAGTCAGTATTGCCCCATATATAGCCCAATCTGACTTATTAAGGCGCCTTTGAAGCATACTTTTTGGCCATTTTAGCGTTTTGGCCGACTTTGGCCCCCAGCCAAAAATTTTTTCCGGCCCTGGGAGGCATAAAAACTAGCTTATTTTCTTATTTTTGATTTGTACTACAAGAATATATATGGGTTTCATAGGCAAAAATTTTTCTATCTGTAGTTATTCAAGCTACAAAACCCCCTTATGAGACATCAAAAGCGAGAAACCGGGAAAAAAAACATCACTCTCGTAAGCGATTTTTGGCATAACTTTTTAACGGAAAGTGGTACGGGGATGAAACTTCGCACACATACTAAACTCGACACGTACAATTTTTTGCGCACATAATCTGCGCAGGATCTGCGCAGGAATCTGCGCAGATTCTGCGCAGCCATGTTTTACACGGTCATTCGACCATTTTCACTCATATTATAGGGGTCGCTACCGCGACCCCTATGATATAGTAGAAATGTAGTACACAAATTATTCTTATAAAACAAGGATGTATACACCGCCCACGAAGCCAAACTCAAAAACAATTGAGAAAAACATGCTTGAAAATCAACAGAAAAGGTTATTTCTTACCATTGCTAAATATACATAACTGGCATATAGTTCCCATTTAATCTGTTCATTCAGAGCAGCTTCAGCAGCCTCATCATAATTCTGTCTAACTTGACTTGTAGGAGCCATTATATATGATCTCAATTAATAGGCTTGTTCAATCAGTAATAACTCAGAAACTAAAAAATCAAAAAAGTGGACAAGAAAAGGAAACAAAATTGGGAGGAACTTAGAAAACACTAAAATCGGAAAGGTTGGTACTCGGAACGAACATATGAACTCAGCGCCCACAAGATACGAAACGTTGAGGTTGAGCCTGGCTACGCGCCTACTTTGGTGGTGCGACAATTTGATAAAAGCTAAAGTTTGTTGTGTACATTCGTAAAATAGGTTACCAAAATGTTGCCAAATATGAAGGATTCTACCTATCCATTTTAGTTTTATGCCACTTGAAAAATGAGAAAAATGGAAAAAACCGACCGGAAAAAACGAATTTCTGAAGACTGCCCAATATTTAGATCAATTAGCCACTAATTCACATTACTGTCGAAAATTTGAAATATATATCATCTTTCGAAAGGACAACTTAATTGACGGATTTTAACTTCCATCAGCCTAGCTTAAAAGTCTGACTAAGCTAGAAATAAGGTTAGGAGTAGTACTCATTTATTTACATGTATTTCATTGCGTATAAACTATGTAGTTATTTTTTCGTATGTACAGGCTATACAAACGCTACAAGAATGTTGTGGTCAGGTAGTTGAGTTAACATTCAACTGAAAGCTCAACGAATCAGCAATGCATCCACTTGTAATGGAAACGGTTTGAAATTTATGTTGATGTGGTAGGGGTAGCAAGGCAAGAACATAGTATAATTTTAGCTAAATCTGTGAGCGTTATCTTGCAAGTCGCTAGACCACCTTGAGATACGATTTGAACCAGACAAAAATTGTTGTTTTTCATGGTTCAAGTGGCATAAAACTATAATGCACGAGCAAAATTCCTTCATATTTGGCACAATTTTGCAGAACTATGGGGTGTATGTTCACACTAATTTTTAGCTTCCAGGGTCTTCACACTAATTTATGTTGGGTGTCGCCAAAATTGGGAGGTCTGTCAGGTTTTCACGGGCAGTATGGATTATAGGAACCAGATAGGAATGAGAGACGCAGACGTCATACTATTTTGTCCAAGCATGCGATTTACAATGCCTGCAAAAAGAATTGAAATCCAACAAACAAAGGGCTCCCCCTTTTAGTCGCACCTCCTTTAAGGTACTGGTTTCCTTTCGGGTATTTTTGACTCATACGGCTTTAATCCTTTACGTAAATGGCTAAAACTTACGAAATAACCTATTTCCGTGCTATTCTGGAACCAGTCCCGTATTTTTCGGCCAAAAGATGAGAAAGTTTTGGTTTTTCGCCTTAGGCTCCCAGTAAGTAGACAAGACACGGCATTGGTTGCTATGGCTGGAAAGAAGACACGAAAACGAACATTTTTGCTCTTACAACGTTTGAGCTGTATCCAGTGGTTAAGTCGGTATAAGCAAAAAACTGTTTTTAGGGTCAAAAAATGGCCATTTTGAGGAAATCACTTTTTTCAAAATTACTGCCGCATGTTAAGGACAAAGTTGGCTTATTTATACTCAATCGATACAGCGTCGAAATGCACATTTTATGAATGCCTAGTAGCCGGAATTTATTGCTTTCAGCTGGAGATTTGGCCGAAAAGCCATTTTGGCAAAACTGCGAATATTTTGTTTCGAACATCGATTTCTCAAAAACTACTCGACGGATTCCGGAAATTTTTGGCAGAATCTGAAATTCGCACTTCTGCGGAGGGACGTAGAAGAAAATGTTTTCCACAATAATCTACTATCACAAAAAACTAGATAAGCTTGACCAGCTGTCAAAGTGAGACAGAATATAAATTTAACTGTCATCGTTAACAACTTCAGCGGTGTTAGATTTAAACAATTATACCACAATACATAGTAAGTTTGAAAATCAAATAGTGCAAATTTGCCTAGATCAACTAGGTAAAAACATGATAGGGTATTTTCGATAATATCATATGCAAAAAAATGTTGGTGTAAAAATTTGGTCCGGCCAAGAAACCAAGGCCTGATCGTCCGGTAGTTCAGCTTGACGGTCAATCTCGACGACCTGCCCATCCCAAACTCTACACCGTGATCACTTACCATAATTGTTTTGCATCGAGAATATAAACGCAGTATACCAAGCGTAAAATAGCTCCTAGCTGAGGTGTTCAGCAGAGAAAACGACACGACATTTACGGGAAGGGGAAGGCAAAACCAGAAGATTTCTTTTCAGTTTTCATCTGTTATGCTACTCCTATCTGTTGAAGTCTGAATGCGGAATACACCTTCTTATCCTGCTATCTACGGGCGGAGGACAAAAAGTATATAATTGCTAAAAACCAAACAATCGCCATTTATCACTGAGATGACAAAGAAAGAAGTAATTCATTTTCAAGTTCAGCAGTAGCACTGGTAGTAGGAGACCGTAACAAGAGTAAAGTGTTACTAAGAAAACCAAACCAATTCAATAACGTTTAATCCAAAATTCTCACAAGAATGACATGGAACAGCATAAAGCCGGCACAAAAAAGTGCAAAACAACAAATCCAATTTTACAATCTCCAAGTATGTGTATGCAGCGAAAATTATGGCATACATAACAAAAAATACTGTAACAAAAATACACAACGACCAAAATATCTCCCAGTGCTCCAGATAAAAGAGTACACGTCAAACATGTAATGACAAACAATGGAACTACCTTTTAGTTCACGTTACGAAAAAGTGTTGCTGTTTGAGTAATGTAAACTTTTAGATTATATAGCTGAAATTAGGCGACAGTGACTAGTTCTAACATGAGCATAGCAAATTAAAACTTATAATACTTAACAAACAAACACAAAGAGTTATGGATGCGAAGCTTGCAAATGGACAAAAGTGAAATACTAATCCTTTGATATACTATTTTGACTGAAATTACGTTTTAAAACTCAAGTTTACAATACGTATGAATATATAGTCTAAGGATTACTGCAGTTTTGTTACCAGTCAGCAAATCTGATTTATTTATTGCACTATATTTTCGGTTTCGGTTTCCGCCCTAGGGAAAAAATGGTATACACCTTATCGGCACCAGAAAAAAATGGCAGAACAATGTGACTGTGCACAACGAACCTCTGTTCTGTACTTTCAAAATGCACGTACATACGAGGGAATAATTTACACTCTGTAAATAGGTACACCGTTCGTGTGCAGGTACCTGCATCTAGACAGAAAGTAAGATATGCTTTAAGCACCTGCACAGTCGACCAACATTAAGTAGCATCAGTTAGTCTATGATACTGACGTTTTTTTACTGCGGGTGGGGGGCCACTTATTGGGTTCCCCTCTCACTCGACCCCTTCCCCCACTTTTTGATATCCCCCACTCGTCCCCCTACTTATTTTTGCGTAGAAAACCCCCAGCATAAATATACCGTGCATGATAGAGTAGAAACAGTGGCAAACAAAAAGTGCAAAGAAAGATTCTCAAGAGTTCATTCAAGCTGTAAAATTTAAAACAATCATAACACATAGAACAGATTAACAAAATGTGGAAGTGAAGAACAGGTTTCTGAGAGAATTCATAACAATATTATTAAGTAAATGCGACAGTACGTATATATGTAATCTGATATTGCTGTTCAATTTAAACGCAAAACAAAATTATATATACAAAAAAGAAGACAAAATACAACGGCACACAATGTTTCCTGTAACATTGGCACAAATCCAAGACAGTAATGAAGATCTCCCCTACAATTCACATTTTCATGAGAACTGAACAGGAAAACAAATACATAACAATCACGCAATCAAACAGACAAAAATGCAACATAACAAAATAATTTACAATATAAAAATTTTCACGAAAAGATACGTAGTGCACATTGCCAAAAACAGAGTAAATTTTACAAAAATGTTGAACGAACATGAAAACCGAATGCAATAAATTGAAATGAAACATATCTGCGTAACAATAACATTGTGTAGGTAGCATGAGAGGAATACATTGAAAATTGTAAAAACAAGAAACAGCAGACGATGAATCAAGGCGGACATGGTTGACGTGGGCGGGTGTCAGGAAAAGCGAATCTGAATTCTCAAACTATAAATAAAATACGTTGTTCTGAGAATTTCAAAGACTTAAGCTTTAAGTTTCTGCTGGAAAAAGTCAATAAGCAAATATGAGGGCTACAGAAATTCCGCGATATGGTGACCACTATCCGAACAGGGACTTATGGGATTGGTATAATTCCTTAAAGCAAAACAAAACAGTCCCGAACGGGTGTGGGTTCGCATTGTCTTTGAGGTAAGGCGTCAAGACCTAATATCCTACCTTCTAGATAAAGGCAGGCTACGGAAAAGTAACAGCTAAAAAGCGCTGCACACTTAGACAAGCTTTCAGGCGTATGTTTAAAAAGTAAGCCGGCATCTTGTCTTTCGGGTTGGCAAAGGGAGAAAAAAGCTGAACGCTTTTTGCTCATTTTTTGAAATTTGAAGTCTTTCTATCGTGAACCGTGAATAAGCAACTGTTTTATCAATTATGTTTTTTAAATTGACAAAGGGAGTTCGGCTCGCCGGTGCTGCTGTCATTGAGTTACCACAATACCATATCCTAATTTATAAAAATGCTCAAATATCTCGGCTTCTTTCATTCTTCTTCACTTGTAGAGGCATCCACATCATAATGCGTCCCAAAATAGCGATCGCCAAAGTTTCCAATCCCAGGCAGAATGTAATACTTTCTGGAGAGGTCTGGATCCACGGCTGTGGTGACCAGACGAACCCGTGGGAAGGCATAAGCAATGGAGTGAACACCGGTAGCTGCCATCAGAAGAGACAGAACAAAAATATTTTCCTCTGGGACATCATGATCCAGCAGCACACGAATGGCCATCATCGCAGCCGCACCTACAACAAAATTGGAAATAAATACAATGTTCTTAGGTGCTTTACAGTGAACAAAGCAAGAATTTATTATAGATGCATAATTCAAGGTAAAAACAGCACTAGGTAACGAATTCTTTAATTAAACGTTGATTCAAAAGTGAAGAAAGCTATTTCCTGCTATTACGCCCTAACTCACATGCCGATCTCAATTCCTTGCACATACAGTCGTAGGTAAAAACCATATTCAACATTGAAGCTAGGATTTGTTTCATTGGCTAGGCTAGAAGCTGTATTAAAGAACCAAAAACTGCTATATTTATCGTTTTACAGCATTACTAACCTCCTAAGGCTCTATTTTGGCAAAACAGGGAAATAGCAAGAAAACGAAAAATCTAGAATTTGTCAAATTAGTTCAGAAATAGGAAAGATGAAAAACGTAGGAAAAATAGGAAAAGTAGGAGATCAGAAAAGTCTTTCCTACAAACTCATTCAACCATGTCTTTCTCAGATGTACAACCGTAGGAGAAACCGTGTCATCACATACACGCACACCCGCACACCAGCCAACTTTACTAATTTAATTAGATATGATTCTGGCACTGTCACGATTCCCTACCTTTCGTGGGCCACTTTGAGTGATGTACTTTGGAACAGCCTCCTACATACGAAAACGCGCGAAATGGGCTAAACAACTGCAGCTGAGGAATAGACGGCCATGTTGTTTGATCATCTTTTACACCTTGTTCCCCAATTCTTACAGAACCTATAAACTTTCTTGTTGTTCACAAAGGATATTGCCCAAACACACAAGTACACACGCACAAGTCAGAAGAAGTATATACCCGTAGCCACAGTGGCATCCAGCAATAGCACGCGATAAAAGTGGATATCCTTTGGCAACCGTAGATAGTAAAGTTCTGGTTCCTTGGTCATAGCATTTGTCTGTATCAGGATTTTGCCCATCTTGCAATCCTTGACCACTTCTCTCAGGGCTGGTTCCATCGTTTCACCGGCTCGCAGAATGGAGACTCCGCAAATGGCAGCCTTACGACGAAGTCCTTCATAGGGTAGGCCGTCCACAGTGCTTACAGTGGTTGGCTCAAAGTCTAACAGGGAAAGACTGTGCTCAATGAGGATTCGCATAAGGCGCTTCGAATAGAAAATGAATTCATCGCGCTGAGTGTCTTTGTTTCGGATATATGTGTGAAGGCCTGAAACAAGCATACCCGTTCTGACTATACGGTGACACAGTTACCTACCTGTCTACCAGGCTTAATCAATTACGTTCGAGAGAGAAAAAGATAAACAGTGCAGTGCTGTGTAATCTAAACGGTTTGTACAAGCCTCAGCAAAATTCAGACTCTACGTTGGGTGAAAGGCAGATGGCTCATTTTACTGTGCCCCACTTGGTGACCTCTTAGGAGTCCCCCTATAAATTCCAACCTCTTGCCCTAACCCTAATAATTGCCAAATTTTACGATTTTACCCTAAATTTTCAAAACATTTTCGCTATCTTAGCTTAAAAACACCTAAAATTAGTCACTTTTCGCGGTTTTGGCAGTTTGTACACAAAAAAAACATAAAAACGTCGTAGTTTTTAAAAATAAAATGTCCCCCTCCATTTCTGGTGACCTCCACATCGCTGGGGGCAACTTTGAGTCCCCTCATAGAGGTTGGCATAAAAATAAGCCAGGGCAGCACAGTGAAAATCGCGCACCGCATATAGAAGTACAGCAATCGTCACAGTATGAATAAACAGAACGGACCCTTTATCTGAGTAGTCTGAGGCACAAGAGTAAGACTATCGGGAAGGCTTTCTCCGATGTGATTTTTGGCCAACTTTGCACGAGTGGAGACACCTCGTTCCATCAGTCGTTTCTTGATATGCTTCACAATTAGGTCAATTGCCACCCTATTCTCTCCTCCGCGAGGAATGATCAGATCGGCATGTCGCATACAGGGCGCAATGAAACTATCAAAAGAAGGCTTCACGGTCCGACTGTACTGCTTGATTACTCCTACAAAAGACAGACAAAATAGTAAAACAGTAAACAGAAATAAGAGCAAAACAAAGCAAAAAACGCAAAAGAAAGTCAGCTTAATCTTATACGTATATAATATCCTTCCCATATCCAAAAGAGTAATGTCACAAGATGATGTTAAAATTTGTGCTGTTCAATGTTCTGCACAACAAACAAACTGTAACAGTAAAATCAATGAATTTGAAAAAGAATTGATCCCCTCTTCACCTTCTACTTCTCGTCCGCGTTCCAGGGTATCCCGTTTCAGACGCCTGGCCAGTCTTATATCGGCATCAGTATCCACAAAAATTTTCAGGTCCATTAAATCTAACAGTTCCTGGCGATAAAAGGTTAGAATTCCTTCGAAAATAATCACATCAGCACCGTACATGGTTTTCCACAATTTCTCTCTTGAGTGAGTAGTGAAATTGTATACAGGCACCTCAACTTTCTTTCCTTCTAAACAAATTTTTAATAAATCAAATATAATATGTACGTAGTAATACTATTTCCAACTATTCGCCCATTGTAGATATTATTATAGATTGATTATCTAGCATTCAATTTAATTGCTTAAACCGTTAAATCATAGGCGAATTTAAACAAAAAAAGGACAGATTGGCAAATTTGACAAGTGCTTGGATTCTGAAGAATATGGGAAGGAAATTAGGGCGAGGTAAGAAAAATGATGAACCAGTCCAACTACCTATGTACCTTTCAGCTTTTTGAGCGTCTGAATACAAAGCTCATAATCAAAAGCACTTGGATGATCGAAATCATATTCATTCGAAGCAGCAAGTTCATGTTGTTGCGGAGACAACACCTGAAAAATAACCGACCAAATACACGTACCGAACTAGAAATGTCAGTGCAAATATTACGTAACTACATCTTTGCCAAGCTTAAATTTTACGCTATCAAACAGCTATTTTTACATTTCTACCTTCGAAAGGCGAGTTTTTCGCTAAATATTTAGGTATCCTTATCTATCCAGTCCCTCTCCTCATTCAAAGCTTTAAATAATATGTCAGAAACCAACCAAAACATATATCCCTAATCTACCAATTTGAGCCCTAGTCACATATTATTCATATGGTAAAAAAAGGTAAAGGTGACCCCTGAAGAATATCTCCATCCCTGCTTCAGGGACAAGGGGTGCCGGTGCTCATCCCCGGATACACAGCCGTAGAGCCAGGAGTGTCACCTCAAATGATGACTACATCCGTGGAAGGGGGGCCGGCCCTTCAAGGCGTTAAGCCCTACATGGACTCCTGTTACCTTTTACCTTCCTGCATTATTCATATGGAATAAACTCATGCAACATAAAAACCATAATGAATGTATGAACACATATAAAAACCAGTCATATGCCTTGTAAAAGGAGTCCAAACTCAGCAAAGTGACCCAGGGGATATCTAAGGCACTGATGATACGATTGGCAACCGTAGTTTTCCCGGATGCGCTGCCACCACAAATTCCTATGATAAAAGATTCAGACTGAGTTTGACCCAGAGCGTCGTACCAAGGCGGTCTCCCTGCAGTGTAAACAACCTGTAAAATTAAAAATGATAAACAAACCATATGCGTATATACGTATTTTGGGCGCTAGTGGCGGGGTGTAATTAAAAATCTTTATCAATTTCAGCGCGTCACACTCTTAGTTATGTAAAAATACTCTAGGTAACGTGCAATAAATTAAACAGTTGTAATAAATTAAATATTTAATAAAATATTAAGGCTCGGAAAGCACACCATAATATGAGCTATAAAAAGAAGACCTAACT